>JANHFP010000598.1:7906-24478 GCA_032468135.1 Calamaria suluensis | reverse complement strand
TATAAATTGAAATAATAAATAAATAAATAAATAAATAAATAAATAAATAAATAAATAAATAAATAAATAAATAAATATTAATATCATCATTCCTATCACCCATCCCCTTCCACTAATGACTGTCCGATTGTAACTTTGTTGCTTGTATCCTTATGATTTATATTAACTGTTTCCTAATATGTTTTGATTGCTCATTTGTACCCTATGACTATCATTAAGTGTTCTACCTGATGATTCTTGATGAAGGTATCTTTTCTTTTATTTACACTGAGAGCATATGGAACAAGACCAATTCCTTGTGTGTCCAATTACAGTTTGCCAATAAAAAAATATTCTTACTTTAAATTACTTTCAAAATAAATAATAGGAGGGTAGCCTTACTGAGAATCTTGCTGGTGAAAAAAAAAGTGTTCCCTAAACATCCTTCTCTAGTGTGTGATTTAGCCCCCCCCCCCCCCCACATAAGAGAATTATTAATTACAGTTTTGGCTAAGCCGAGTGGCTTTGCAATTGGTTACACAAAACTCCACAATCATTTGTAGCCAAAGACTCCCTGTTCTTTAGTTTTTATCCTGACAACTCTCAACAGTTCTGGATTTACAGATTACATTCCAACAGGAGATTTTAAACTAAAACCAGGAAGCACTGTGAAAGTAGGAGTTCTCAATATCCCTATAGAAAGTCAGAAAATGAATTGGAAACTTTAGTTCTCCTACGTCTAGACCAAGGAACTGTATGGAATTTTCAAAACAAGTTTAATGATGTCTTGTTCAAGTATCATAAATCATGAAGTTACACTACCATGTGATATATTTCCAGACTTCTATCTTTAGAGCGGCAAAGACAAGCTCTATTCCCTCCCTCACA
Organism: Calamaria suluensis; assembly: GCA_032468135.1. NCBI lineage: Eukaryota > Metazoa > Chordata > Lepidosauria > Squamata > Calamariidae > Calamaria > Calamaria suluensis. The sequence continues at coordinate 23,611 of JANHFP010000598.1, read as the reverse complement.
ACTACTCTGGAAAAATTAAAAAACCAACAACCAAGAAGGACAGTTACATTGATTACACCCTTCCAAATTCTGAGTACTGACAGCTGTTCTGCTTCGGGAAAAATTAACTCCAGTATATTTGTTCATGGAGGTTGCAGTTTTATAACTACAGAATAATGAATTCCATTTTTAAAAAAAAAAACTAAGAGCCTAGTTGCCTGCCTTAAGTATTACTGTTTCCAACTAGAAGGCAGGGGAAACAATCTTATTCACTGCAATTCAGAACAAACCCCAATCCAGTCTGCCTTTGAGTGAGTCTTGATTCCTGGCAGCTCCGTGGACAAGCCCCTGCATTTTGCTTGGCAACCTTTTCGGAAGTGGTTTGCCATGGACAGCTTAGGGCAGAGGGAAAAAAGACTGGCCCCAAGTATTAGGTGAAAATGAGCAAGCAAAACTGAAAGTCACATTTTACTGGGTCCTTTGATCCAAGATCAAAGTTTCAGTATTAAAGGGCAAAGCTCAGATGGAAACCTCAAGGACTGTATTAAGCAAAGGTCTCCATCATTTCTTTCATGTCCCCTGTGATGCTGCACAAGACCAGCTACCCTTCATCAGGCCCAACCTCCATTTGGGGCTTGGGTTGCCAAGCCAGTGAATGTCACTACTTTGGCCCAAGTACCAGTTTAACAGAGCATGTTCACTATGATTTAGGCACGAAGAGCCACTCGCTTGGTGGAAAGGTTATGTTGCAGACCCTGTCAGTCAAGGAATTTCAGCTGATGGAGTCTAGAAGACTTTTCTGCCATGGCTCTTCCTGGAAATTTTGCTTCCAGAGGTGTGAATTATTCCAGAAGGGCTTAAAACCCTTAAAACAGCCTTTGTACTGTTGGCATGGGGCCTCAGTGGGGGCATTATGCTGGAAATGGTTGGTGGAGCAATAGAGAAGATCCCACTTCAGTGCTGTTTGTGCTCTTAGTTTTATCTAATTCTCATTAATGGTTTTATGTTTATGTTTTTACTGTATTGTGAGCCATGCAGTCACTTTGTGTTCTGACCTAGGCTTCCTGATGTAGTAAAAAGCACACAATTAGTCCCAAAACTCCTTTTTTCTTTTTATTTTAACAGCTGTGAATTACTTTCATTCACAGCACATGCTGAATCACCAAGAGTTTATAAATAGTCCAACAGAAGTCTGCCATAATCCTTCGGAACACCCACTTTTATCTTCTTTGACATGCTGCCAAAGACCTAATTGGCAATTAACTTGGCAAGGTCATATGGAAAACAGGGGCAAAAACGGAACTTCAAAGTACAAACTGACACCATCCACAACATTGCTTCCTGCAAAGGCCCATGTGCCTTTGCTCTTCCTTTATGTCTTATCGAAGGGGACAATCATCTACAAGCCTTACTCCCAAATCATCCCTTTTGTTTTAACTGTTCTTGCCTTCTGGCAGCTCTGAGCATGCATGCACTAGGAATAGGCTACTCCTGTTCCTCTGCCTCTATGATGTCTGACTCTGGACACTCCGGAGTCCACACATAACTCCCAGATGGCCCTGGCCTCCTCTCTGCCTCTGACAGAGAGCCGTCATCTGAGCCTTCACAAATTCCAGGAGTGGCCCATGTTCCTCCCCAGCCTCTTCACTGTCCGACTCTGCTGCCAGCTCCGCAGGCTGCTGGCAGACCACAACACTTTGCATAATGAAATGGGCAGCATATAAATTTTGTTTATTTATCTATGGAAATGTATATAGATGCCTACTCACTCATAGCGACTCTAGATGGCTTACAAGCAGTAAAAACAGTACAGAATTTTTTTTAAAAAAAACAATACCCCCCCATCCCAGTTATGATTGAGATAGCCCAGGTTACTATACAGCAGAGGCTCCCAAGCTTTAAGACTTGTGGATTTCAACTCCCAGAATTCTCCAGCCAGCAGAGATGAGCAGAGCTGGCTGGAGAGTTCTGGGAGTTGAAGTCCACAAGCCTTAAAGCTGCCAAGTTTGGGGACCTCTGCTCTATAGCCTCAAAACTCTCTGTGCATTGTAAAAGCAACAGGAACTCCATTCCTCCTGATTTGTAGTTTCATTTCCTGTAATTAGGTTTATGGGAACACCTATTATGCATTTGTAGCAACTCCCTTGTCCCTCTTCACTGGTTGGAAAACGTTTAGCTTACACCAAGACTGGCCAACCTTCTTTCTCCCTAGTCATACTGTATGGCATTGTGTGTTGTGAGCAAAGAGGAAACTAGTCCCTGGATGGGCATGGATCTAAAAAAAATCATGCAAAAAGAAATATATCCTAAAAATCCTAGAGAAGGTAAGGTAATAAAAACTGGTTTCCTTATTCATTTTCCCAAGCATCCAGATGTTCTTAATGACAATGACCTGAAATTATGTAGCAACAGAGGAATTGTGCCTCAGTAAAGGAAAACTAGTGCAAATACCACACACAGTAAAAACTGTGTAATTACTGTACAGTGAGAAAAATATTGAGATTTTGAAAATAGAAATGTAAATATGAACAGGCCAGGAACAAGTCAGGTTCCTTTAACATTGCTTGATTAGTAGCAGGGACAAGGCTGTTCTCTCAACTTCTTTAACTGAAGCTCTTCTACTATTTCTGTGTGTTTGGGGTCTTTTTCCATCCTACCACGATTTTCTGTCTGAGTCTGCTACCCATAGCAACTGAAGGAAATTGCTTCTGCTTTGTAGATGGTGCCAACCCAGTTCCCTAAAATTGCCAGTTTAGCATCTTCTTCCACAACAAGCCCATTGCGGAGCCTTGGCTGTGCCTCAAGTGTTAGCCTTCTTCTAAGAAAGTCAATCTATCTTAATTCAGAAGAGGGTGTTTGCCTTAAGGCGGCTTTGGCCTTTTCAGCAATGAAGAAAGGTTGAAAGACAAGACTTTGAAAGGGAGGATGTTAAGTTAGCACTCTGGGTAGCCCCGGCATGTCACTTGCTACAATTAATTTTCTGAAAAGGTCTTTTACTGGTATTGGAGTGATAAATCATGCATTGCAACAATAACTTCAGATAAGCACCACTAACTAAAAACAACAGATGTTTAAATTACTGCATGTGCTTAGAAGGTAGGGGATTCTTAAGGGTCTCGATCCAACCACAGGAAAGAGGAGTGGGGGGCAATGTCAAAAATTTTAACAGGCTCCTTTTAATTTACTTATAGCACTCTATTTTACATAAAAAAATAATAATAATAGCGCACCAACTTGGTAATTGCCAATATTTTCATTAAGGTTCAACATTTGATAGTTGCACGACAATTATCATCGAAATCAATTCTCTATACAAGCTTTAAGTAGCCAAAGGCAGCAAAAGGTATCTCTGGAAACCAGAAAGAAAACCTGGCTGCTGAATTTCAGCCATGCGATCAGAAGACGTCCTGGATGGGCCACAAAGTGATGTCAGAGGCTACGTATAGCCATCCTGGGCATTTTCACTTGCCCATTCAAGTAAAATTAATTATTGTGCTCTTTGTTCTTGCCTTTTATCCTTTTTTTTTTTTGAATGTGGGAGCTGGCTAGGGATGCGGCAGCCCCTTGACCTGCCTTTGCTTCTCATATAAAGCTGCAGGGAGACATTGCCACAGTGGCAATGACCTTGCTCTTTTGTCCCTCTCTCTGCATCCTTCAAGTGGAGGAGAGGTCAGGTATGGGGGGAGGTGGGCATGATCTGCAAGCCTACTGCAGAGAAAGGGGGAGGGGGAAGGTGATTCTGCCTAGGATTTCAGCCCTTTTGCATTGAAGTGTCGTTCTCAAGATCTCTTGTACAGAGCAAACAGCTTTTGGTTCTCTTAGCAGCTCTCCACACAAGGGTGTTCCATCACATGCCCAACTCCAATGGCAATACTAGCTGTTGGGGCGCGCCAGCAGCCTGCAGAACTGGCAGCAGAGGTGGACAGTGAGGAGGCCAGGGAGAACGTGTCCTGGAGTCTGGGGAAAGCAAAGATGGGGCCAGGTCCATCTGCGAGTGATGCATGGACTCCAGAGCCTCCAGAGTCAGACATCAGAGAGGCAGAGGAACAGGGGGAGCCTATTCTTAGTGCACGCATGCACAGAGCTGCCAGAAGGCAAGAACAGCTAAAACAAAAGGGATGACTCAGGAGTAAGGCCAGGAGATGATTGGCCCCTTACATAGGGCTTAAAAGAGAAGACACTTGGGCTCTCTTCAGGAAAGCAACGTTGTTAACTCTGTTTCCAGTCGGCATCTCTATGTGATTCTAGACCCCGGGGGATTTGCCAAGAAAGGCCATCAGCAGCGTGTCAAGGGAGATAAAGGTTGGTGATTATCCCGAAGGACTTTTCCTGAAGGACTTTTTTTGCAACAAATTGGGACTTAGCTGGGAATGAACGTAATTCTCAGCTGTTACAATAAAAGAGTTTTCTGGGACTACTTGTGTGTTTTAATGACTCAGGAAGCCTAGGTCACAACACTAACCGCGATCCTTTGTGGTGGCCAAAGTAGAAAGCCAAGAAAGTACAGGTAGTCCTTGACTTACGACCAACAATTGAGCCCAACATTTCTATTGCTAAGTGAGACAGCTGTTGTGAGTTTTGCTCCATTTTACGACCTTTCTTGCCACTGCTGTTAAGTGAAACATTGCAGTGGTGAAGTCAGCAGCATGGCTAAATGAATCTGGCTTTCCCATTGTCTTCGTTTGCCAGAAGAATCACATGACTCTGAGACACTGTCATAGATATGAGTCAGTTGTCAAGCATCCAAATTTTGATCAGGTGACCATGGGGGTGCTGCAACGGTCATAAGTGTGAAAAATGAGCAGAAGTCACATTTTTAAGTGCCATTGTAACTTTGAATGGTCAATAAATGAACCATTCAAAATATTGTATTGTATGGTAGTTGTAAGAACTACATGTACTTCTATTTTGTAATGAAGTTGCATATCACAATTCTCTTCCCTTTTGATTTAATATTGTATCAATATATATAAAGGTTTCAGGGATACAACTCTCAGACTAATGAACAAAACCTCCTGTGGCCCCTGTTATAATTTGAATTTAAGACCTCAGGGCTGAGCACTGTCCATCATGATATTGCCTGCTTCTGGGTATCTAATTAAACCAACTGCACATCTAATATATTTGAATTAATCATGTGAATCAGATGTTGCTAAACTCACCGAACATTAACTCACCGGTGAATTGGCTTTCTCTTAATCTGATACAGAACTGAAATAATGACTTTGTATTCTTGCTAATAGAATTATTGCTAACATATGTCTTACTAGGAAGCAAGTATAATGGCATTTGTACAGACGCCAAAATAACACGACTTTTTAACCTTCTTTATAGAGGAACAACTTCTCTGTTTTATCCTAGGTTTTAAATCTGGATAGGCAAATCTATGCAAGGAAAATTATGGGATCATTTTTTTAAAGCACATAAATAGAGTACTTCACAATTTTGAGTAACACTAGCAGGCCAACCACCCTATCATTAGTGCATTACAGGATTACAGTGCAATGTGACGTACCATAATTCACACAGTTCTGATTTTACTATAATCTAGCATTTCTTATGATGCAAGAATAAACAGAGGCACACCCTACTAATCTTACAATATACATTACTTAGCACTGGGGATACTACTTATGCTACCGGTACTTTCAAAATATTGTATAAGGATAGATGAAACTGACATCAAATCTTTCTTTCATATTTGATTTTTCAAATTCTTAAGAAGTTTATGTGAAGAAATTTGTCAATTCTGAAAAATTAAAAAAACCCTTTCTTCTGATCAAATTCAATAAATGCCTCTATTCCCATAAATTTTTCTATAAGCCTGCCATATAACTGTTGTAGTTAAATAATTTGACAGGAACTTGGTTAAACATACAGGGGAAACAAATCCAGAATTTAAGATATTCAGTTCTGCTTCCTTCAATGTTATTTTCATCATACCTAAAATTTAATTTTTATATAAAATATATATTTCAAACAAAATTCTCATGGATTCTTATTACTGAGTAGACTGCTGAAATTCTACAATTTGGTCAAGCAGTACTGATACAAAAATGTATATAAACTTATTTTTAATCAGGCTAGTTAAAGAAGTAGTTGAATTAAATGGGAGTATCAGAAACCTCATATTGTAACGGATCTGATTGTTCTCATGGTTTTTTTTTTTTACAAGATTGTTTTTTAATAAAATAAAAATAGACATTGGGGCTATAAACATTAGTTGTTTATTTTGCATACAGAATATTAAATTCAATGTTGGGAGCAGATATAACATACAAAATATGATTTTATTTCTGCACAACAACTGTTCTTGTTCTTTCCACTTGCCTTTTTTGTACAACATACTTGGTGCTCCTCTTTGCCACCTCCGGAAATCATTCTTTGGAGAATAAAAGCAAGACTGATTTAACATCTAATTAGCCTGCAATTCACCCTATAAAAATATAGCAAAATTGCATCCACAGTAAATATGCATCAGACTAGAGCTTAAACCAATGAGCAAATTATAAAATTTATGAATAGGTAGCAACCCAAGTATTCACATTCAGAAATGGGCACCCAATTGATGAATCAATCAATTGTGAGTGGAAGATTCAAATGGGCTTGATGAATTTCATTTTGCTGCTCACCAAAATAGAGATTTTCAAACATTTGGCAAGAAATAGTTAAAGGCTGATGAGTTGCTTTAAGATTAGTGGTTTACAGGCCATGAAGCCCTGATATAGGCCTGCGCACTCCCCCCTTCATGGATAGAAAGCAATCATTGAAGATATTTTCTTCTGAAATATATAATATAGGTATCTTCAATGTATGATTAAAAAATAATCAGATGGCATGCATGACACATAAAAAATAGATAAGTTCTGATTACATCATCATGGTGCCAACTTGACTTTTTTTTACCTTACTCAGAAGACATCCTTGGTATGAGGTGATTTTAAAACTGCAATGACCAAAGCCCACAACACCATCTGGTCATAAAGTTAAAAATCCATCAATTTTTTGATCTATTTTTTATTACTATAGTTACAAAAGTATCCAGTTTAGTGGGATTTTTTTGGGAGGGTGTAGGCCTATGAAATTTGTTTAATTACCAGGGGAGTATTTGGGCTTGTAAATTCTGAAGACTGGATAAGGTTCTGAAACCTGTATTTTAGATCTATATCTCTCCTGGTTAGCTAAGGCCTTCTAGGAGATAAGATGTAATTGGACATAAGTAATAGTGAATACTTCCTTTGGGCAAGGTTGTTGAGAAGGTGGTAGATTTAGAGGAAATGGATTATCTAGTCCCTCAGGCTTCAGGCTGGCATATAATACTGAGACTGCATTGGGGATGCTCCAGTGGTGGAATTCATTTTTTTTACTACTGGTTCTGTGGGTGCGGCTTGGTGGGTGTGGCAGGGGAAGGATATTGCAAAATCTCCATTCCCACCCCAGTCTGGGGCCAGCCAGAAGTGGTATTTGCTGGTTCTCTAAACTACTCAAAATTTCCACTACCGGTTCTCTAGAACCTATCAGAACCTGATGAATTTCACCTCAGGGATGACCTCTGATTTGACCAGGATGAGGGAGATCTATCTCTCCAAGCCTTTGCAGATCTTTTGGTGACATTCAATTTCTTTGATCAAGTTAATACTTAGGGAATTGGGAGTTGGGGCATGATGTTGCAGTTGTTCTCCTCCTTCCTCTGAGGCTGATTCCAGTTAGAGAAGTCAAGCCCTAGGTGCCTGTTTTGCCTCAGGGATCAACTCTCATCCCATTCCTATTTGACCTTTGTTAGCATGAGATTATATACCTTTGCCCCATACTGTTCAAATCATGTTGTTTAGGTTTTCCCCCCAGTGCTGGGAGACTGTGAGTGTTTGAATGGGGAAGAACAGGCTGTAACTCAGCCCTAAGAAAACTCACTGGATCTCTTGGATATGAAGATATTCAATTTTTTAATTCTGGGTGGTATAGGACTCCCTCCAGACATAGCTGATGTGCAATCTATGGGTCCTTGGCGATTCCTACTCCTGCTGGTCATCTAGTGCAATGGTGGGTTGCTCCCGGCTCAAACTGGTTCAGACTGGATGATGTCACCGAACCGGTTCTTACCATTTGCGAGCTGAACCCACCCACATGCCCCCATAGGATTTTTACATTTTTTTTTCTTTTTTATCGGTAGCTGAATCGGCTCAGCAAAGCTCATTGACATACAGACAGGTTTGAACTTCAACCTTGATCTTCAGAACATGAGGATATATTTAGCAAATTGTATCTTTTTTAAAAAATGTAACTCAAATACCATGTTTCCCCAAAAATGAGACCCTGTCATATATTTTTTGAACCCTGAAATAAGCACCTTGCCTTATTGCCATGCGCTCAAAAGCCCAATTGGGTTTATTATCAGGGGATATTGTATTTTGGTGAAACAGGGTAGCTTATTTACTGTTTCCAAATTTAGTGCTGCTTGAAGAATCACTATATGCTACTGTATATACCTAACTCTTGTATAGGAAATCCCAGTGAGTTATGAAACAGCTTAGGTGTTATTCCAGGTTTAAGTCATTCCATAATGCTGACTGCCAAGCGTAATTAGTCATGTATATATTTCCTAAGAAGAAATATTCCTACCTGTCTACAGAGAACAGGGTAGGCTTCTTAATCATTAGGCATAAAACTTAAAAAACAGGATTTAAAGTTCAGCAAAGAGTTCCAGCATAGATACAGGCATTATTCTGGCATGTTAACGCTTTCAATAGAGTTTTATTTTTCTTTCCTTTTTTGCCAATGGACGATAACAAGAAACATCCTTGAGGAAATGTACCCAGTCACACTTTTTCTTCTGTTTCTTCTCACACATGTGGCTGTTTGGATGAATTGGGTTTATTGTTTCTTTAGCTTCCACTCTGTAATGGTATTTTCATACACTCCTGATTTCAGAAAACTGAACTCAATATTAAAGTGGTGTTACTCAACCACAAACACACTATTAAGTAAAATGATTTTAGGCTGGGGAACAATGCATGAGGATGAAGTACTGGAGTTTTTACTATGCTTGTCTGAATAGTAGAATTCACTGTTATAATATTGCTGGCACTGAAGTAACATTCAGTGGTCAGTTGCCTTATAAATAGGGAACAGGATGCATCCAAAACGTCCCCTTTAGCCTTCATTTCAAACAGCAAAAAATCTTGGGCCAATCCTACATTTCAAGATAACACGAGGCTATATAATTAGTATTAAAAATACTAATTGCAAAGATCACCAATCCAGACTATATTTATGGCACAGGAGAAAGAAGAAGGGGAGGGTGTGACCCCTATTCCTTAACCTTTTCTTTTTTTATGAATAGATTTAGAAGGTATATTTTTGAAAGGGGAAACAATCTGTGTGGCAAAGGTCTAAAACCTATTCCTCAGTCTGGATTCAGATCTGTCCTCCTACCAGTATTAAAACAAATATGGAAATACTTTAACCTATTTCTTAGTGCTGTATACTTCAAATCTTATGTCTATTTTACTTGAAAAGTGTTTCATTCTTATGCCTGTTTTATTTTAGCAAAGTTTCTCTTTCCATGGAATCATTCAGTTCTCAGTTGAGAAGCCAGTGTTTAAATCTAGACAAAAAGACCTCTTGGCTTCTAAGTCTGAAAACTTCACACAGGCAGAGATTATCAGTCTGCCCTCGATTTGCTTGTTCCTCCATCCTCCATTCTTTTGAGAAAACACCACTTGAATGAAAATGCCCCATTTTAAGTTATCTACAATGAGATACAATTTAGGGATGTGAAGGTCCACAGGGAAAAGTACAAATAGACAAATTTGGTGGGGGAGGGGAAGAATCCCTTACACATTTCTGTTTTCCTCTCCCCAAAGTGCAGAAGCATTCTGTATCCTCTTAGAAAACTATTTTTTTTTTCCTTTGTATAATCAGGCAGATCTAAATTACAAGATAGTCACTGTAGTACTATCTTGCGGGAAAAGCAGTAGAAAGAGAACGTGAGCCTGGATCTTAGTTTCACTGTGAACAGCATTCAAAGTCAAGCTATTATGTACCTAGTCCTTGACGCATTAGCTATATATTGGTTAGTTTACAGTTCAGTTAAACTTAATTTAATACTATGTACAAAAATTCTATTTGAATTTCTATTGTGTACAACAAGAACAAAGATAATATGATTGTCTCTTCACTTCTGATTCACATTTAATATTAATACACATACCCACTCACACTGACATTCATAAATACACACTAGGTCATTGCTCAAAAGATTAACTGTCGAAAATTGAATGTATGGAAGAGAGTTTAAAGGAATTGTTGCTTGTTTTTGTATTCCCTTTCAGTTAAATTGGAATTAGAAAGATATACTGTATAGTTTTCATTGTTGATAGGCAATTAAGAATAGACTGCTTATCTGTATCTTCAAGAATGGACAGCGTCCTTTGGAATACTATATATGAAAATCTATGTATTGTCAATGTCAGGCTGCTACATAGTTATTGGGGATGTAAATAATTGTTGCAAGTAAATGAATAACTACTACATATTTTCTAGCATTTTGCAAAGTGTTTGTGTGTAAAAAAAGACTATGGTGATTGACTTGGTGAAAAATCGTCATTGCATCAGAGAAAATAAGCCTGGTTTGATGTCAGTGATTAGAATTCACACATAATTCCAAGCGACGTACTGGACAATCTTGGTAGATTTTAAATTGTCTTGTAAAAAACAGTTAATTTAGCACCAGCTAGAGACAAAGATTTAAACCATTTATATAAATATGGATATGATTTACTTTTCTCACATTAGCTTGTTTTAAACTTCAAGACAGTTCATTAAATCTGAAAATAAACTTTTTTTTAAAAAAACCAAACAAACATGTTTTCATTATCTTCTCTTGGTATTTTTCTATCGTACATCAGCCAAAGGAGCACCTGAAATTGCAATCCAGTGGCAGACTGGCTATGTAAAGCTATCCTGACACTTTAGTTGCCACTGAAATAGTAGCTTGTGTGGGAATCTAGTCAGTTATATTTATGACGGTTGCCTATGGCATTTATGGTAAATAATTAACAGGGAAAGTCCTCAATTTCATTGGGGAGGAACCCTCCAGGCATATTAGCTTGAATCATATAGGTAAACTCTCCTACAAACAAAATAACTAAAAGCATGATTCATTTTATTGCCAGTAACTTTGCACAACTGAGTCTTCTGGCTCAACTTTTTAAGTTGTTTTATAATACTGTAATGTTGCTATTCAGGCAAATGGAATTGCAGATGATCAATGTTCTTGAAGCCTGTTGGTTTCCTTTATCAGATTTGCAGATACTTTCTTATGCAGACGTAATTCCACAGAACACAGCAATGAAGATAATAGCTTATTAAAATTAATGAGCTACTCTCCAAACACTTTGGCTACTACAGTTCAACAGTTTAGAGTGGTACTGTCTTTGGAATACATAACACCCATTACAAGGTAATTCTGCCGTTCAGGACGTGCATCTCACCAAAGAATTAGAACATAGATTTGAATGATAACGAAACACACAGTTTTTCAGAGCTGTCACTGAAGTCATAAACTACACATTAAGAATATAACAAAGCTGTAATATACTTTGCTAATGGAGAGAAGGAAAATAAATACAAGTGGGCACGTAATCAAATACACCCTTGAATCTTTCCTGAAGTATGATGCTTGGTGAATATGTGCCACATCCATAGCTCAGAAGCATTTATTAAATCAGTACAATGAATAGATGGGATTGTAAATGAACATTAAAAACTCCAGTTACTTTGTTCCAATCTACAGTTCAGAATACTTTCAAGAGTACTGACAGCTTATGGTTAAAACAAAAGTTAAGATGGGATCACACCCAGCTTTGGTGTGATCAAAGCTCTGTGATGAACATTCCTTCTTTCTTTTTAAATATAAATGGTGCTGTGCTTCAAATGATTAGGTGGCCTAGACATTGGTATTTGAACATAAATCTTTTTAACTTTTACTGGTATACTTTACTGTGTTTCCTAATGTAGGAAGTTAGCACCCACCCTCTCCTAGGAAAATGAAATATTATAGAAAATATTTAAAAAGGCAGAGTATTATATTTCCCTGGATGAGAAATGGAAAACATGTTTTAAAGAAAGCAGCTCAAAGCAGCTTCCTGCCCCTCCCTCCCACCTTTGCCAATGGGCTATCTGCAACACAATAGTACCCATCTAGCAACAGAAATTCACCACATGGCACCTGGGAAGATTACATCAGCCAGCAAGGCTAGCTAAGACCCCAACTCCCTGTGAGCTTGATAACCAATCAGGATACTCTTCCTGTGCCCCAGGAAGTTCAAAGCTCAGAGAGGTCATAAAACCAAGGAACGCTCAGTATCTCGCCGTTTTCTGCTCATGAATTCAAGCCATGTGATCCTGACTACCATTAGACCATCTTTACAAGCAGTCTCCATGTTTCCAGTGTCTTTTTCCCTACTTGGAACTGAACCCAGAAGGAGATTTTTCCCAACACTAATCTGGGTGAAATATTAATATATATTGCTAATCCATGTATAATATGTTTATATGCATAAAACAATATGCAGCACACACATAGCAAGAAAAAGAGAAGAACTGATGTGCTGATGTGGCTGCCATCTTCACCCTCTTAGCCATACCCCCTATATACGTATCCCCATGCATTTGCCAGTTTTCATCTTTTTTACCTAGATGTTACTTCTTAAAAATACCACCATCAATAAAATAAAAAAGGTACTGATGCTAGAGCTTGATTCCTGTGTAGCCATTATTTTCTAGTTGTTTTCAAGTCCCTTCCAGTAGCTTTTTTAAAGCATCTATATCCCTCATGTCAAAATACATTCAGAAAGTACAAAACATGTTTTAAAATAAAATACTAAAATAATACAAAACTGTTATTTTATTATACTTTAAAACTATCCACCACTACAACTGATAAAACTGTTATTTTAGTGTAATAAAATAACAGTTTTGTATTATTTTAGTTTTATCAGACAATACCAATTCATCAGTTGATTAAGAGATCAAGTTAAAAGAACATAGTTAGGAACCATCATATGACTTTAAATGAGTAGATAATGCTGTCTTTGTTTAGATTATATCCATACAGACCTACAAATGTCTCTGTGTAACATTTCTTTAAAAAGCTTTCAATGTGTAATGGTATAATTATACTTAACTGATTCTCACAAACACAAAAGCTTAACCTTGAACATTGCTGGCTTTAGTTACTGTGCCAAATCAGGTGTCAGCTTTGGAAGCCATATTAGGCAGGAAGCTTCCAAGCTTACCCCTTCTCATGTGTGGGAAAGTAGGAGGGATTTAGTAGAGGGTTTGTATTTAGACAAAATAGCATTCTTCCCATCGGTCAAGGTCAGGACAAGCCTCCATCTGGAGAAGGAGTGGTTAGAATGCTGCCTCGAGATGGGACGGATGGTGATTGGAGCATGTGATCAACTGATGGGTGAAGGGATGGTTTGGGTTTTTGATTTACTGAGGGAAAACCCGTAAATCTCAGATTCGGGTTTTCCCAAGATGTACCAGTGTATCCACTCTAATAAATGGAACTTTGATAAAATGCTTGCCTCAGAGTTTTTAATTGGAGCAGAGGTTTTTCTGGAATGCTGACATCAGGTTTTCAAAACTCTAGAATATTTCGTACTCATCCAATATTGTGCATTGAATTTTTTGGCTATGTCTCTATTCAAAACATTCTGAGTTTCCCCCAAAAGATTCCAATGTCTTTTATAGGGCATCTCTTTTCTTATAAATTAGACTTGTGAAATTAACAAGTACGCTCTTACCAATTGTTCACAGCTCCTTTTACAGAGTTTAAATACAGTCAACGATTTTTTCCAAGAAAAAGAATATGGAAATAAAATGTGGCATCTCCTGTAGTCTTTATAGAAATACTGCATCTCTCATAAGGTGTAAATAGTTCAAAAATATTCAGCATCTTATACACCCAACAAGTAGTTGCTAGGTAGAATGCCAAATCCAACAATCCACAATCTGGAATGCAGCATCTCTTTATGCAGCATTCTTGAAATAATTATGTAACCAGAAGTTACATTATATAGAACATATGGAAACAAATTCTTTTTTGCAGTATTTCTGCATTCAAACAACCAGAAGTAATCTATTAAAGTGATGATGATCATTAATAATTCTCTTTAATTATCATTATTTTGCCTAATCCACAGATTAATACATCCTTATTATATTTCTGGCAACTTATTCCCTTTGGAAAAAAAAATATCAGCATTATTATTCCTGAGAGACAAAAAGAATGGCTGATGGCCACCTACCTTGTGAAGTCATACCTAAATTGAATCATGGCTAAAACAACGTTAGGATATCAATGTAATCCTCACCAATAAATGCAGCTGGCAACTTTTAGGCCTGTTTTTGGCCTTTAAAATAGTAAAGCTACATCAACAGCCAGGGTTTATTTTAAGATATTTACCGGATAGACTTTAGAGAAGCAGAAGGCTTGTATTAATCATTGAAGGTTTCCCCAGTGATTGTAAGCAGTGACAATTAGTGCAAAGTATACAGCTTAGAAAAATGATCAGCCAGCACTCTCCTTTTTTCATCCAAAGAATAAATAACTCTACAACATCCAAAAGCAGTTGATATTTTCTAAGATAACCCAGTGTTTTTCCACTTACACATAATTTACATTTTGAAAATCAGAAATCATGCAAAAAACACTAACCTTTATTCCGTTTACAAACAACAATCTATCCCCCCCCCCCCAAATCATTAAGTGTCACCATTAAAAAAAAAAGTGTCGGGGCCAAATTTCATGTTGTATAAAGGGCTATTTTCTAGTATTGCTGGTCTAAAGTACATGTCTTCAAACTTGGCAGCTTTAAGACTTCAAGCATAACTGGTGGAGAATTCTGTGAGTTGAAGTCCACAAGTCTTAAAGTTGCCGGGTTTGAAGACCTCTGGTCTAAAGAGTCTCCTTAGGTCAGAGTATCTTTCTGGCTAATGTTATACCCAAGATCCAGAATATTTCTCTTCAGAAGATCTGGAACTAATAAAAGAGGCAACAGGACACTACTAGAAATTTTCTTAGAAACAGTCGCTCAGGTTTCAGAGACCTCTTCTTCTGAAATAAGGTATCAGCAGAGTCACTATCACACACTAGTGACTAGTGGATATAGGTGGAAGGTGATAAAATCTGGGTTGGATGAAAGACTGACCATCTGAGTCTTTAATCTTCAAATTGAAAGTGCAGAAATTGTCTTGAAAGAAATCTTATTCCTGCTATGAGATTCCTGAATCTACTTAACCATCCAGTATTGTTGCTATCTTATCTCTGAAAGAATAAATTAATTTCTATTGAAAAACCAAGCTCCACTTTCCCCCAATTAAAGTAACACTTGCTCAGTTTCATTTTGCAAAGTTCAAATAATCAAGTGCACTCCACGGACTCCATGTCTTGCATTCCATGTTCCTTGTTAACACAATAAATACATTCCTAAAACTAAATTAAATGCACATGTGGGCACAGGAAGTCAGAATTTATATATAAATAAATAAATATATTTGATAGAATGGTCTAAAAAATCATATACCACTCACTGTGAAATGAAACCCATCTTTGCATGACAAATCAAAGCTTTGCATCCTTCATATTTTGAATCCTTATATTTTTTTAAAAATCTCCTGAACTTTTTACATAATACAAGCCTCTGTCCATTCAGTTTG
>JANHFP010000594.1:185559-203188 GCA_032468135.1 Calamaria suluensis | reverse complement strand
TTAAATTTCTATACCGCCCCTCTCCTCGCGGACTCGGGGCGGTGTACAGCCATAATTGAGACATAAAATACATAATACATAATCACAAAAGTTAAAATACATATTAAGACTTTTAATACATATTAAAATACATATTAAGACTGTAAGACTTGTGGGCTTCAACTCCCAACTTCAGCTCTGGGAGTTGAAGTCCACAAGTCTTACGGTTGCCATGGAGACCGCTGTTCTACAGGACTTCGTTTCCCAGGGTGCCTCGGAGTCACGTGGTGGGAAGCGGGGCGAGGCCTGGGCAGCGCATGGAAGATGGCGGAGGAAAAGGAGAAGCCCGCCGGTGTGCCGGCAGTTCCGGTGTCGTTCACTTTTTCTCGAACCAGCGGACGGAAGCGGTTTCTCGACGTAACCGGGCAGGCTGGCGGAGAAGCGAAACAGGAACCCGATTTCCTCTCCGCCGTTGAAGGGAAAGAATTGCAAAGGTGTGGGTTCGGCAGGGGCATTGGGGGGGGGAACGCTCTGCGGTTGGGATTATTAAGCAGACAGATCTGGTGGACTGCGGGGTCATGAACCTTTGGCAAGGCGATGGGGATGAACTCCTGCCCCCCTCGCGCCCCTCCCCGTACCGAAACCATTGACTTTGCTTGCAAAAGGGAATCACATGACCCCGGGACACAGCAACGGTCGTAAGAATGAACCAATTGCAGGGAATTTTGATCACATGATCATGGATATGCTACCAAGGTGGTCACTGAAAAATGGGCATAAGTCACTTTTTTCAGTGGCGAAACTTTGAATGGTCACTAAATGTAAGTTGGTCACTGTTGTTAGTCGAGGACTATCTGTACAGAACTTAATGGTGTGTGCTGTTGGAGGAGGGTAGGCCAGATATGGTTTCAGTCAGTGGTGATTTTTTTTTACTACCGGTTCTGTGGGTGTGGCTTGGTGGGTGTAGTGTGCCTTGGTGGGCTAGCAGGGGAAGGGTACTTCAAAATCTCCATTTCCACCCCACTCCAGGGGAAAGATACTACAAAATCCCCATTCCCTCCCCACTCCTGGGGAAGGATATTGCAAAATCTCCATTCCCACCCTACTCCTGGGGCCAGCCGAAAGTGATATTTGTCAGTTCTCTGAACTACTAATTTCCAATACCAGTTCTCCAGAACCTGTCAGAACCTGCTGGATTTCACCCATGGTTTCAGTACTCTAGTGATGATCAGTGCTGCCAAAGTGATCCTGTAATTTTAACTGTTTAATCTTGTAAGTGCTGCCACAGCCAAAAAAAGCTAATACAATCCTTGGTTATATAAACAGAGGCAAAGAATCAAAATCATGTGGTATTAGTATTGCTTTATAAATCCTTAGTTAAGACCACATCTGGAATAGTGCATCCAGTTTTGGTCATCATATTACCAAAAGATGTTGAGAGTTTGGAAAAAGTACAAAGAAGAAGAACTACACTAATTAAAGAGATTAAAGTGATTAAAACATATGAAAAACAGTTGCAGGAACTGGGTTGGGCCAGTCTTGAGAAAAGAAGGATTAGGGGTGACATGACAGCAGTATTCCAGTATTTGAGGGGATACCACAAAGGAGGGGCTCAACTTATTATTCAAAGCACCAGAAAGCAAGAAACAATGGATGGAAACTGATCAAGTTGAGAAGCAATCTGGAATTAAGGAGAAACTTCCTAAGAGTGAGGACAATTAACCAATGGAAGAGCTTGCCTTCAGAAGTTGTAGTTGCTTCATCACTGGAGGGATTTAAGAAAAGACTGGATAGACTAGAAGACCTTCAAAATCCCTTCTAGCTCTATTCTAATTGATTGATTTATTGATTTATTGCATCCCATTATATAGCCTGCCAACTTCCTGCCAATGGAGCACCCAAAAATTATTATTACCTGTTATTCCAGTCTATCCTTTAGTAATGGACAGAAAAGGAGTGAAGGAATCATAGTACAAATAAGATATATTTAGTCTTCTGTGAAATAAGGACGTTACTGTAAATGCAGTGGTGTTAATTGCCTTGTCATATCAACAAATCCAGTATAAGTGGTTCTTGTTTCTTTTTTCCTACCAAAAAGTCTGTGCCTGCCAGTGAATTTCACATGGAAAACGAATGCATCTACTTATTTTGGCCACCTTGTGCTCTTTTTCATGCCAAACAGTTAGGGTTATCAATTAATGGTTGATAGTCACCTTTGCAAATTGATCTATTTGTGCCATATCACAATAAGGTTTTGGCTATGTCTGTAGCCAGGTAAGAGCTTTGTGGACATAAAATTTTAAGTGTAGTGATGGGCAAAAAAGAAACAGGAGCTATAGAAGTTCCTTCTATCACTGTAATTCTTCTTTCAGTAATTTGTTCTTATATGTAAAGTAATCATTACAGTACATTCTTCCTGAGCCTGTTGCCTAAGTCTTCTTGCAGCGTGAAGCAATGAAAACGAGTGCAATTTGTAAAGTTTTTGCTGTTTGCTCAAAATGACTGTATATTTTAAATACTTAATATGGACATATTAAGTATTACTTGGGAATTTTGGTCTCCATATTGATGTAATTTCTTTAAGATTTGATTCCTCCCCACCCACCAGCATACAGTAAGGGCCATAGTCCTGTGAGAGGATAGTGCTTGACTAGTTTAGCTCTTGAAACTTCTCCACAATATATGTGAATAGAAAAACCCCAATCACAATTTTTACTTACACTCTTTCTTTCCCTGCAGTGTTCGACCAGCTCCTCAGCCAAAAGAGCTTGTCATTCCCTTGATCCGAAAGAATCAGTGGAAGAAGCCTGAGGTCTCTGCAACCCATCAAGAGCAGGATGGGCTTAATGGTGTTGATGCACAAGCAGTCAAAGAACTCATTGAAGGTGAATACATGACAGCATTGCAACTTTGTCCACTGGTAAAAAAACAGAATATATAATGGTTTTTCCCCCCAGTTTATAAGTACAGGAACCTGGTAGGGCAACTTCTAATTGGACTAATTTAGGACTGTGGAGGGATCAATAGATTGTTTGTCAGTAATGTTGCTGGAAATTAATTCTCTTAGAATATAGTACCTCAAGGTTTTAGCCTGAATCTTCCTTCTATGAACATGTACAACATTCACATCCACTCAGTTATGCCACACAAATTAGCATAATTGGGAGGAAGTGGGGAGGGTGAGAGAGGGAAGGAGGGAGGGAGAATCTGTTTCAAAGTCACCTATTGAATGGTGATTCATGACAGTCTGCCCCACTTACGCTGGCAGAGGAAGTATGCTGTGGATCTGGTTGGTCATTTTTATTTTAAGGCACCCAGAATAGTCTCCTGACAAGATGGGCAGGTGGCAAATAAATGTAATAAATATTAATAATAATATTAATTTGGGTATAATGGCATTTATACAGCATTGACTAGAGATTATTAACACTAATAGTAAGATAGCTTAAACATTAAGCTTCAGAAAAGTTAACTGGCTAGCTCAGGAATTCTGGGAGTTGAAGTCCACAAGAAAAAAAAGGACCATAGTTCCCAATCTAGAGGTATTCTTTGTAAGTACACCATTGAACTATAGCACTGCTATAATTTCACTGCTACTTTCCTGGTAAATCCATTGTAATGAACATCCAGATTACCTTGGATTTGATTAGCTCTTAATTCCTCCCCCACCCCATTGGGCGTAGGAAACAAATATTTGACTCTTTGAGTTTTCTTGACTTGACTCTTATTCCTTGATTCACTGCTGTTTAGAATCCAAGAAATCACAGGAGCAATGGGAGAGTGGAAACAAGGTAGATCCCAACTTTGCAATCCCTCTCCTCATGGTAAACCGTGTGCCTGATGGCTTTGAAGATGGGGACAAAGTGAATGTCAGCCTCCGTCCAGAGTCGGTAAGAATAAAACTGCATTACTTTGGACAATTCTTAGAATTCCTGCTTCAGTTGGTTTAATTCCTGAACTTTTTCTTTCTCTATATGTATATTAATTTTGGCAGTCCACTGAGACAGATTATGAAGAGGTACCAGTGGAAGCTTATGGTCTTGCTATGTTGAAGGGCATGGGCTGGAAGGCAGGAGAAGGCATTGGGCGCACATTTAAACAGTAAGTGCTCTTTACATATATGCTCATTGTTATTACATTATTAACATTCTTTTTTTAAAAGTAGTCTAACTACAATGCTTTAAAAACAGTCAAAATCTTAATTTAAGAATATGAAGTGTCCCAAGTTGTTGGAAGCAGTATTATCAGATTAATTGTAGCAATAATATTTGCCACTACTTACATACAAGGAAACTTTTTCAGGATGAAAAAGAGGAATCCTGAGGGTCAGGTCAAGTATCAGAGGACTGGAGAAGAGCAGCTACGTTCTTGTTTTCGGGAAGAGGGGAAAGAGTACTTGAATAATTACAGATCCATCAGTCTGGTCTACGTATCAGGCAGTTGGTTTGAGAACATGTACAAAAGAATGCATTCTTTGGCAGACATCAGCATGGATCTGTTAATACAGGTCACCCTTATTTAATGTCAATGATTGGACCATAGTATCACATGAGGGTGTTTCCATGATGGCCATTCCACCACTTCCTCTTGAGGTTGCAAAGAAATTCCTCCATAGTTGTTAAGTGCAACATCATGTAGTCACCATTTCCTACCTCCTACCAGCTTCCCCATTAAGAAGTTGGCAGTGAAGGACTGCAGAACAGTGTAACAACTGTAACTACTAGAATAGGTTGTAAGTCCCCCTTGTTCAGCACCACCATAACTTTGAGCAATCACTGAATAAATAGTTATTGAGGACTATCTGTAATGAATCATGACACAGTGGTCTATTCTCCTTGTTTGATAGAGTGAGTAGCCACTTTATTTAACCAGAGGAAAATGGTAGCCATAGTGTACCTTGATATCATCAAATAATTCCTCAAGATCTTCCATGAGACTGTAGTAGAAGCAAGGGAAAGAAATGCATATGCCTTTGGAAAGGAATTGAAACTTTTTATTGTAGAAAAGTTATTTGACAGAATGGGAAAGCTTTGGGCATGGGAACAAAGGGATTGGGTCACGTTCCTGGATGTCTGCATGGATTCTTTCCTTTCTACCCCACATGTAATTGCACAGCAATACATGTTTTATTGCCATCAATTTCAAACCCTTAACAATTACATTATTTCATATAAGTTTTAATTTGCTTAAAAGCTGTTCCCATTGTAAGAGGAGATGCTCAATTATTATCAACCCCATAATTTCCTCTATAAGAACTTCATTTCAAGGTTTCAGGTTTTCAGCCAAGCTTTGAACCAGGTGCTTTCATGTCTTTCTTATGCTATTTCTGATATATGACATAATTTGGCATTTTTGCAGGTATAGTGACCTCAGCTTCTTCCCTTTTATCCCATTGTTATGCTTTGTTGCCTACCTTAGGGATGTGAAGCCAGCAGAAAACCGTCTTCGGCCCAAGGGCTTGGGCCTTGGAGCAGATCGCTCAGCAGCGAAGGACTTGAAACCTTCAGGATCCCAGAGACCCCCAAAGCCAGGCGAGGAACCTTCAAAGAGCAAAGATGAGCCTTTGGGGTTGGTTCCAGGAGGCGCCGTCTTCATTGAAAGTGGGCCTCATAAGGAGCTGTATGGAAAGGTAAACTGACGCTTTTCTTAAGCTAGTTGCTTTTCTGAACCAATATGAATGGATACCCACCCCCCTCATATCCAAAGAAAATTTGGGAAGGACAAGTTGAGAAATAAATCCCTTTGCTCTTCTTTTGGAATGATGTGTGTGTGTGTGTCCACTTTTCTCTGCAACCTCTCACCCTTTGTCTTAGGTAGACAGCCTCTGCCTGTGTCCTAGTGATGAGTTTTGCTGTGGCAATACTGAAGAAATATTTTTATTTCCCAAATGTGTATCAGGCTAATTTCATGACAATTCATTTGCTTGTGAAATTGCTGTGTAAACATAGGCTGTTCCTAATCTTGGCTTTGCAAGCTACCAATATTTTTTTTAATGAGGAGGTTGTGATAAAATAGGGCTTTGAATCAGTTTGCAGTGCAGGCATAGCCTTTATTTGCAATCTGTCATATCAGCTATCCACATCTCATAGCATTTCTTTTTATTCATGTATTACTGTATTTACTGTTCTGTTAAGAGTTCACAGTAGTTCTTAGGGAGCTTACTGTCTTATCCTCCCAACGGTGACCTTGCGAAATAGCCTGAATTGGGAGAGACATGATAATAGTACCCCAAATTTGGCCAGTGGGTCCACTGGGGACTTGAATCTAAGGATTCCTAGTCTCAATCCCACACTAGAAGGATTGTGCCATCGCACGCACTTAATGACTGGGCCCTGACTTGTGTCTTTTGTAGATTGAAGGTGTTGATGGAGATAATGCTCGTGTCATGGTGAAACTAGCAATTGGCAGCAAAGTGGTCACTGTGAGTCAACATGGAGTACAGCCTGTTACCCAGAAAGAATACGATAAACTGGCTAAAGACTTAAGTAAGTTAAAGGAGATTTCTCCATTCCCACATAGATACCTGCTCTTTGGGGATGCTAAGTACTAATGCTAGCTGTCCTCTCACAGCAGCCCTCCTTGTCAATATAAAAATCAAGTCATCTTAATTGCAGGACTTGAGGTAATAATCTGTCTGTAAATGTCTGTTCCCCTCATGGGTTATTCTCTCAACAATTTGCTTCTCCCCAGTACAGCTCGCCTCAGCAAGGCTCATAAAGAGAAGGAGGAGGAAGAAAGAAATGGGGCCAAGGACAGCTCTGATAACAGGGCCACCAAAGGAAAAAATGAGAGCAAGGACAAAAAAAGGAAGCACCCAGAAGATTCAGACAGGTAAACGTATCCTTCTCTTGCAACTGTTGAGTACTGTTTTAAAGTCTGTAGCTATGGTATACGGTTGCTGGGAGTTGGATCAAGCATTTGTCTGAGTACAGCTTCCAATGGTAGTGAAGGGGGGAAATGAGAAAAGACCTCACTTGGCTTGCTATACAATTATTTGGAACATAATTTATATTAGCGCAAGAGTGCCTGTTCTTTGGAGATTACAGTGCTGACTCCAAAACTTATGTTTTCAATCATTTTAATCAAATCCCATTTGATCTCTCCTCATCCCTCTATTTCCATTTTTGATTCAGTGTAAGTTGGCATACTTAGAGATCTTGTGAGTGAGCAAATGGAGAATTGTCAAGAAACCAGTTAAATTGAGAAACCTTGAGGCTAGAGTTTTGGCTTGATTAACTTGAGAGCATAAAAAGGGAACAAACCCCCCCCCCCCCAAGATAGCTTTTTGACAGGTGGTGCCCTAAGAAGCAAATGTGACAGTAAAGAGACATAAATCTGCAATGGTAAACTGTAGTACGTAGGACATGCTAACTAGTGGTAGCCCGTTACAAATCTCTGGAAGGGCATTACACAGAAGATGGCCAAGACCTATTTTTCTCTCTCTAGAGAGGAAATAATGGATGTAAATTGTAAGAAGGCAGTTTCTGAGCAAACGTTAGAAAAACATCCTGACAAGTGCAGATAGTTTGACAGTAGAACCTTTGGTCCAAGGGAAGGCTGCTCTTCCCTTCATACACAAGCAGGGGCCAGGCAGCCATCTAATTGTATACATTCTTATTGCTTTAATCTGAATTCTTGCCCTACTGGATTAGGTGATTGCCTAAGAGACCATTTGCAACTAATAATTCTTCAATAATTTCTCTTGTGCCCACAGAGAGAACCAGACTGGGAAGCAGAGTAAATCCGGTGACAGTTCCTCTTCCAGAGCTGCTCACTGGTTGCGTCAAGATCTACGAGTCCGTTTTATAGATAAGCTCTACAAAGGGGGCAAATATTATAATACCAAGGTACTTGCAGAAACCTGCTTCTCATCATTATTAATACATTACTATCTGAACCTAGAGAGTACAGATTATACATCTAACTTTATAGTGTTGTAATAATTTTTTTACAGTGTGGGTGAAGAAAAGGATAAATTGCTGTGCCAACAAACCAAATGTCCCAATTGGCATCTTCCAGATATGCTGGGTTCCTAGAATTTCCATCTGGCATGGTTGCTTCCTAGGAACTTTGGGTGTTGTAGACCCATTGCATCTGGAGGACACCAAATTGGTGAAGGCAGATCTAAACCTGGTGGGAGAAGATAATGAAGGACTACATGACAACTCTTTGAACTTTGCCATTCAAAACCTTTTTGAGACTGTATCATAAATGCCTTCTTAAAAAGTAATATGCTTCTCTTTGTTATAAAGAAAAGGTGAAGTTATTATGTGGACAATTTATAGAGCTGGGAGTTCAAGTCAGTTCAGTTTAATTCTCATAAGGCAGCAGCAGAAATGGAGGATAGCTTTGCCAGAATAGCAGAATTCAGTTTGGCTCACGGCGTCATTATATCCTGAATAACAATCTCTGCAGAATTTACTTTCAGTGGTTTCAAAAGTGCCATGTCCTGCAGTGGTAAAGATCCTTCTCAAGATTGTACTTTTGGCAACATTTTATTTGGGAAGTTGAATGCAGTAGAAATGGGGGAGCTCACCAAAGGTTTTTGCCCTTAGAGAAGGAGCTATTTCTGAAAAGCTGTGGGGTTTTTTCCTCTTGGAGCTTAGTTGTATTGAAGTGATGGGGTAGAGATAGAGATATCAAGTTTCAATATTGCCCAAAGGAGGAAGGTAGGATTTTATCGAATAACTTTTTGATAAAATAAGTAGTGATTCTCCCTTTGAGAACTGGAAGGCCTGCTTTTGTCAGGGAGAAGCCTATGTCCTTTCAAGGTATGAGGGTTTCCAGCTGAGGGCCAGTTCCAGGCAAAGACTTATAACTCACTGACCCCACTGTTAGGACACAGAAGGCATGAAATCCCATGTTGTTTTTTTGTCTCCAGATGGTAATTGAAGATGTCCTCAAGCCAGACACCTGTGTTTGCCGAATAGCCGAGGGACAAATTCTGGATGGTGAGTGTATTAGTGTTGCAGTATTGGGGCAGAGGAAAGGGGGCTAGAGCAGCAAACTGCCTCCCCCTGATTTGGCTGCCCCAATTATGCTGCTCCCGTTATCGCCTCTCTGCCTTGAGAGTGCCAGAGTGCCTCAGTGGCAATTGAGATAATGAACCCTCTCTGGGGGAATTAAGATAATTGGATCTCCTGACTTGGGATGACTCAGCTAGAGGGCTCAAGGGAATGAGTTCATCTGGTTCCCATCATTAGGATGGCTATAGGGATTGGATGGAACGACCCAGATGACACAAGTAGAGACCACCAATGAAAGTGATGTATGTAGACACCACCAATGAAAATGTTGTATCTATGCTCTGAACTTTTCCCTTCTGTAAAGTCTATAAAAGCCTCAATAAACTTTGTTGAGGCAGACATTTTGCCTGCCACCACTGTGATGCCTGCCTCATGAAATTGCAACATATTAGTGCTCCTGCTTAAGTCTGAGCATCAAGACTTGACCTTTAATCTTATAATAATAAAGAATACTGTATATATCGGTATATGGGTATATAGGTATCAATATTTAAAGAGACCTTCATTGCATAATACTTTTAACAAGATTTTTTTTATTTAATCTATCAAGACTATCAACTGATAATCTGCAACATGCCAAATTAAGCAAATTGATTTCTGAAATGTACTATTATCGGAATTTCAGTATATCTGCTTTTTTGAGATAGAAATGAGAGCATCTGCAATGTTTTTATTTCTATAATGCTTGCTACTCTTGGTAGCAGAATTCTTTTACTGTTTAGTAATGTAATGAATCTGGGCCATTATTTTATAGTCTCCCCTGATTAACAGTTTCTGCTAGGGAACTAAAATATCTCCCCCACTCAAATTTCAGTTGATCTGTCTGCAGTCCCTAATCCTGAACACTTTTTAAAAAACATAGTAGGTGAAGGCAGAACATATATAATCAGTTGTTACCAACTCTTGGTGGCTTTATAGGCAAGTGCTCTTCATGCAAACCTGTCAAGCATATTTCTTTCAGTCGCCCATCTTTGTATCAGCTCTGATGGCACCAAGCCAGAGAGTTCTTTGCTTGCCCTTTCTTCTTGACCCACTAACCATTCCTAGCATCATTGAATTTGCATGTATGACATGACCAAAGTAAATCAGACCCAGTCTTGTAATTTTGGCTTCTAGTGACGTTTCTGGTTTTATACAATTCAGCACCTCTCTGTTGGTTGCTCTGGCTGGCCATGGTATACACCATAATTTATACTGCCACAGTTCAAAGGCATCCATCCCTACATTCAGGTTTTAGCACAAAAAACTTTACATTACCTGTCTGGCTTTAGTTTGGAGCATCTATCAAAAACTGGCCCAAAACTTTCAATCTATCTGGATAATTGGGAAGAAAATGGTGTGAGATGCAAAGTTCTGCTTAAGGGCCATTTAAAGTACGATAAGAAGATACCCATGTGATGGCCAAGTTCCGAGTTTCACTTGAAATTAGAGAAACTATGTTTGAGAAATTCTCTTTTACATGATTTTTCAGGTAGATAGCAGAGGAGTGATATTTCAGGCAATATTAATATTCAGGTTCTTGCTTGACCTCTTTAACAGGTATCCATGAATCTATGCTGGAGACTGTAATTCCTCGGAATGATTCAGACTGGGTTATGGTGGTACTAGGGGAGCATGTTGGAAAGGTAAGTCACTAATCCAATGAGATAGAACCTGGCTAATTTCTCTTAAGGCCCTCAAATTTCATACTATAGAGACATGGGATTGGGTTTTTTTGTTGGTATTCATTATTAAACTTGTATGCCACTAACACAAAGGTAAATTGCAGGGATGATAATGAATTGTTACTTCAGAGGCAGGTGATCCAAGGTGTCTCACTTGTGGTCAACATTTTCAGTTACATTTTACATTATCCTATAATATTTATCCTGCAGATTTAGGCAGATAATAGTTATAAAATAGTGAAGCATTTTAAGCATTGCAAAGGCACTTTATTGTTTACACTACTACAAGAAGCTTCACTTACTTTCACTAGATGGGTAGCCCTCAACTTATGACCAGTTAGCCATCGTTCTGAGTTACAACAGACCTTCCTGAGGGTACTTGTGACCTGGTTCTGATGGCTTCACATCACCACCAACAGTCAAAACAACTGCATTTTGGGTGTGTGACAACCAGTCTGCCATTTGCAGCATCCCATAGTCACATAGCCACATTTTATAATGCTTTTGCCAAAAAACGGCAGTTAGTTTCAGCAAAACTAACCTATAGCAAGCTGTTGATTCACATTAGGATCACAGCATTTGCATAATAGCCTACATAGAAACCTTGTAAACCTGGGTGGGTGGATCATATAAGTGACCCACTTTATGACTGTCATGATTTACAATCATGATGGGCAGTCATAAGTCAAGGACTACCTATATATTTTGAAATAATTGCAAAGTAAACTAAAATGCGGCAAATCATATGTGAGAACACTGATTTAATAAGGTCTGGGGCATCTTTATTTTGGCACTGCAATATTACATGAAATTGAGTTATGCTTACCACTTGTAAGGGCTGTTGATCACTGGAATACAGAATATTTAGAGCTCCACAGTTTGCTCACATGTGGTATTCTCGGGTGTATGCTTCAGGAAAAATGACACTAATCTCATTCATGCTTTTTCACTCTTAGATGGGCCGCATTCTGCGTCGAGACAAGGGACAGAATCGTGCGGTGGTACAACTACAACAGGATGAAGAAAAGCTTCTGACCCTGGATTATGATGCTATCTGTCACTATGTTGGTGGCTTCGAAGATGATTGAGATCCACAGCTCCTCCAAAAAAGAGAACATCTACAGAACAGAGGAATTTCTCTTCTGAGGCTCAAGATAAAGAGCCCAGACCTTAATGGGGCATCTCAATGGAGTGGTGTGGGAAGTATTAAGCATGACAGACCACACCATGAGCAGCCTTCATATGCACAGCAATCCATGATTCATATTCATTTATTTGGCTGGGGTTTTTTTTTCTAATGAAGGTTTTAGATGTGCTGTTACTTTTGTCTAGTGACATGTACAGATCTGTGAATCAATGATGCTCCAGAACTGCCAAAGACACGAGTGATCTAGTAAAGGCACTATGTGGCATAATCAAACAGTTGCTGGTCAACTCTGGATTTAGAGGATTGAAAATTAAGCCACCCCACCACAAAAATTTCTGATTTAGAAACCAGTGGTTCATGGACTTCCATTTTAAATTATTCTTTGGGATGTGGAGTTTTAATCTCTTGAGTTTTTTTATAGAGAATAGCCACTTCAATTTGTGTCATCTGCTGAAAGAATGGTGGTAAAATGTATGTAAGAAATAACTTGCTCTTCACTTAACATTCTCTAAGCATTCAAGGATGGAAACTGGAACCAATGTATTTTCCTGATTTTTTTCCAGGATGGCCATTTTTTATTGAATTTATATTCACAAAATCCTGAAGCAATTAGTTGTCAGAAAAGAGAATTGCTACAGAATTGTTTGTAGAAATTTGCAAATGTTATTTTGTTGGAAGAAACTGAGAAGATTACAAGGCATTCCAGGAAGAAGGAATACTTATCTTACATTATCCTGGAGCATCTATTTTCATCATAGACCTAAACATAAATAAGCATCACGAATGAACATAGATGATCCATTTTTGGCAGGTGTTTCATTTTGCTAAAATGTATAAGTTTGTGTGTAAATTTCCCTCTCAAAATGTCATGTAAAGTTACTGTCCGTTTTTCCTGCCACTTGTGTAAAAATGAATGCAGACCCAACTCCTACGTGTAAAATAGCTTTCTTAGACTTCGCTGATAGTTTAGTCTCTTTTTGGCTATAATATAAGTAAAGTCTTATTTTGCCTATTCTTTGTATGATTGTTACTAAAACTCTGATCAGTAAATGCACTGTCTAGGGTGGTCTTTAATTTCCAAAGCAAAAAATAATAATATAATACCTGACATATTGCAACACTGTTGAACAAGCTAGCACACTTTTAGGTTTACCGTTTTCTACTACCTTATCTCAAAACTTTCAAAAGATTTGCAAATGATGAAAGAATAGGATGAAGGGATTGAGGAACAAAAGGATTCCTAATAGAAATAAAAAATGTTTCTCTCTCCTTGCCTATCTCCAAAGGATTATAGATTCTTTGCTATTAA
The DNA here is from genome assembly GCA_032468135.1 of Calamaria suluensis. Lineage (NCBI taxonomy): Eukaryota > Metazoa > Chordata > Lepidosauria > Squamata > Calamariidae > Calamaria > Calamaria suluensis. The sequence goes on along the minus strand of JANHFP010000594.1, from coordinate 190,063 downwards.
ATAAGGCTAAAGGGAATTTATGTTGATCTTGGATTCTCCTACGTATAAGAACTGAGCAGTTCAAGACTTTTAAAGATCACAGAGTCCAAAGCATATCTAACCAGCTGTTCCAGGTCTGAAGGATGCAGTTTGGCTTGTTCCCTTGTTCAGAGAACATTTTGCTGGAGATAAATCTAGCCCTTTAGTCAGTGCAGCAACAGGTGCTTCTCTCTTCCCTATCCATACCTGTCTTTATTATGTTGTGATTCTGAGGATCAGCGCTTTTAACTCCTTTACCACATCATTTAAGCCCTTTATAAACACATTTTCTCTTCCGTCCTGGTCCATTCCGGCAACGGGACCGCTGAACGACTTCTGTTGCCAGTATCAGAAATGGCCGCCTTGAAAGCACACCAGGACGCTTTCCCTGAAGCAAGAGAGAACCCCGTATGTTCGCAGCTCGGGGCTCCCTGCCAGTTTCCAACATGGCCGCCGAGGCTTTAGTACTTCCTAGCTTACGTGAGCGCTCTATGCCTTGCGTCTCTGTGGTCTAACGGAAGTAGCTTTTACTGCTGTTGTTTACCGCACGGATAGCTGATGTCGATGTAGTAAATAAAGTGGAGGGGGGAAAGGTAAGGAATCCTCCAGGTGAGGAGGGGGGGAATTCAGGCGGGCCTCTTCAGGTTTTTAGGAAAGAAACCGAAGTGGCAGGTTCCTGTATCTCCTCTCTTAGGACAGACTTGAGTTGAATAATTTTGGGAGGGGAGGACCGGGTAGCTCTGTAATAACCCTGCCCAAGTGGGAACTATGTTGTTGGAGATGTTGGGTATGAACACTTTTGCATGGGAAGAGGAGGACGTGGTGACTGTGGGGTTGGATAAGATCAGATCTCTTATTAGGAGAAATAATCGTTTTTTATTGCTGGTGGGCTGTAAAAGAGACCATGACAACAAACCCTGGAGTCAGCCCAAGAAGAAAGAATGGCAAAGGGGTTGGTAACTGAAGGAACTGAGGTTACATCGAAACAACTGAACAGAGATGGAAGTTCTTAAATGGAGACAGATATGAGTGGCAAATGTATCTTTTGTGCAACCCTTATGGTTTGGTCTCTTCAGCTGAGATAGAGTAGAATAGAATAGAATAGAATAGAATAGAATAGATTTTTTTATTGGCCAAGTGTGATTGGACACAAAAGGAATTTGTCTTGGTGCACACACTGTCAGTGTACATAAAAGAAAAAATAAGTTCATCAAGAATCACGAGGTACAACACTTCATGATAGCCATAGGGTATAGATAAGCAATCAAATCATACTGGGAAACAGTCATTATAAATCATAAGGATACAAGCAACAAAGTTACAGTTATACAGTCATAAGTGGGTGGAGATGGGTGATGGGAATGATGAGAAGATTTATAAGACTTGGTAAATAGTTTGACAATGTTGAGGGAAATATTTATTTAGCAGAGTGATGGCATTCAGAAAAACTGTTTTTGTGTCTAGTTGTCCTGGTGTGCAGTGCTCTATAGCGTCGTTTTGAGGGTTGAAACATTTGATGCCCAGGATGTGAGGGGTCTGTAAATATTTTCACAGCCCTCTTTTTGACTGGTGCAGGACACAGGTCCTCAATGGAATGCAGGTTGGTAGCCATAGTTTTTTTCTACAGTTCTAATTATCCTCAGTAGTCTGTCTCTGTCTTGTTGGGTTGCAGAACCAAACGAGACAGTTATAGAGATGCAGATGACATACTCAATAGTTCCACTATAGAACTATATCAGCAGCTCCTTAGGCACTTTGACCTTTCTGAGTTGGCACAGAAAGAACATTCTTTGTTGTGTTTTTTGATGATGTTTTTGATGTTTGGTGTCCATTTTAGATATTGTGATATGTTGGAACCTAGAAATTTGAAGGTCTCAACTGTTGATACCGTGTTGTTTAGTATTGTAAGAGGTTGAAGCAAATCAAAATAATTTCCAATATCCACTTTCCTTTTCATCCTATGAACAGAGCTTGTGTGTGGATATCCCTTCTTTCTAAGATTTTCTTCTTAGAGCTGGAGTCTAGGGCATGCCTGGTTCAAGCACAGATGGATATGTTTCCTTTCTGCATCATTGATGAGATAATTCTACCATTATTTTTCCAAAAGTTACACTCTGCTATGAAATAGTGATACTTAAGTACCATGAACTTCACAAAGTCCATGAGTGTTTGAATCTCTGATGTACCACAGTGTTTTGACACACAAAAAAAAACTTCACAGAAATCAATGAATATTTAAATCTCTGATTGTCATTCAAGAATTCATGCCAGGAAACTAAACATCATTTCTAAAATGAAAATATTGTATCTATTTTATTTATGGGTTTCCTGGTTGGTTGGTATATGTGTTCATTTATTTATGTACTTTAAGGGCCATGTCACACTGAGGATCTTATAACAAGTAAACAAAAATTGAAAACTGCAAAATAATATAAACAAGCCAAGAAACAGCAATAAAACAACCCCCTGAGCACCATTGAAAAGGAGCCCAACCTTCATTCTGCCTCAAGAGCTCAGGAAAATAATCTGTTCTTTACCAGCTTCTGAATGTCATCCACACAAAAGGCATTTTTAGTCTGTGTAAACTCCTGGTCAAACTTGAAAAATATACACAATATCTAACATTTACAATCACTAATAATAAATGATATATTGAAGGAATTGGGGAACATCACCCATTTCAGGAAGACCAGTTCATCACATATTGGATAAATTGTTTAAAAAGACCAGTTAAATTCATGCTAGTGTAATCAACTGTAAGAGTATCTTTTAGTGCTCTTATTATTTTTCTGTTCTGAAGTATAATTGTGATTGAGGGGAACAATATTATAATTATGGAAGAAAAGTTAAATGTAATTCTCACTGATATGTTTGTACCTACAGAAAATCACTCAAACTTTATTGGAAATTTCTACCCTACATTTTTACCACTGAGGACATCAATCACAATGGCCCTCTCTGGCCTAATCTCACCCTGGGTTATAACATCTATGAAAACTTCTACAAAGCAGAAATGACTTCAGATCCTTTGCTGGACCTGGTTTCAGACGGGGAAGCCAATGTCCCCAACTACAGGTGTGGAAGGCAGAGAAACACAGTGGCTGTTCTGGAAGATTCTGAGACTGGCATTTCCATCCAGATTTCAAACATGTTGGGCACATACAAAATCCCTCAGGTGTGTCTTTCTTGGGGAGGCAGTGTTCATTCATTTCAATCAGAGGTCCTCTGCTACAAATGAAAGCAGACTTTCCTTAAGAGAATGGTAGGAATCACATTGTGTTTGTTGAATTTCACCTCCCACCATCTTCTATTTCTTTCAGATGAGTTACAGGTTTGCTTCCAAAATTCTGAGGGATAAAACTCAGTTTCCTTTCCTTTACCCAATGTTCCCTGCTGAAGGAGACCTGTACCCAGGAATGGTCAAGCTCCTCCTGTATTTCAGGTGGACCTTGGTTGGTCTTGTTGCTCCAGAAACTGAGCAAGGGGCGGGATTCATGAGCATATTGTCTTCACTGATGTTAAGAAACAGCATTTGTGCAGTTATATACCAAAGCTTTCCACTTCATAGTCATACTGTAGTTACAATGAATGACCAATATTACAAGTGGAGGGAAGTCAATGTCTTTGTTTATGGTTCAGACATGAATTCATTTGTGTTTGGAATTGTGATTGTACAAAATGCAGTTCGAATGTTACAGGATATTTTACAGGAACATGTTGAAGACAAAGTCTGGATTATTACCGCTTACTGGGATCTCAGCCCTGATTTGATGTTGGACAAACTCTCCTTTAAATACCTTGGTGCCATTTTTTCCTTTACGATACAGAAAATGACATGGACAAACTATGCTGCCTCTATTCCTATTGTCCAATCCATAGTTAATTTTTTGAAGACATCATTTGCATGTTCATCCACTAAGGATGCCTCTTCAGTGAAAGTCTGGAGACGTTGCAGACAGAGAGAAGATCTGGAAGCTTTCAGGAAACAGGATGTGGATCAGATCCAGGCTCTGGATAGCCACATTATTTCCAGCACCATCTGGGCTCTAGGAATGGCTTTAAATTCAGCTTCCCTCTCCAGATCCAGGAGATCAGTGAAGAAGGAAGATATGAAGGTGGATGCTCCAACATTGAAGGCTTGGCAGGTATTTCTCTGTTCAGTGTACAGTTGGGAATCTCTTTTGTAAGTGGGTGCCTTGGTTACTTATTCCCAAAAATAAATTATTCTGTAACTCAAATCCAATCTAAATCCATTTTTTCACATTTCCTCTGATCCTTGTATTTGCAATATTTTAACACATTTAAAGGAAATATACATATATTTTTGTTTCTCAGCCATCCTTTTATCTCATTTATTAAACTATTTATTATTTATTTTATTTTGTTAGATTTATATACCACCCCTCTCTGTAGACTCGGGGCAGTTTACAGCCTTGATTAAAAAACAATACAAAAATACATCACAAAATTCAATTAAAATCTAAAA
>JANHFP010000594.1:6579-18561 GCA_032468135.1 Calamaria suluensis | reverse complement strand
GTAGGTACCCCGGTCCAATGCCATGGGTCGCTTTAAAGGTCATAACCAGAACCTTAAAATGAACCCGGAAAATCACCAGCAGCCAATGCAGCTCATGCAGGAGAGGGGTCACATGGGTAAACCGCGATGCCCCTGTAACCACCCGCATGGCCGCATTCTGCACCAGCTGAAGTCTCCGGGTGCTCCTCACAGGGAGCCCCATGTAGAGGGCATTACAGTAGTCCAGGCGGGAGGTAACCATACCCCTTCCATTTCAAAGGATAGTAAAGTTGACCCCTTCGAATTCCAGAATCTAAAAACTCTTCAACCTCATATTGATTATTAGTAACAGGGCCTGGTGAAGGAGGACCCCCAGTAACCATCCCACGATCTGCAGCCTTTTAACAAACTAACATGGTATATAGGGTGAATCTTCCCAAGAGAGCGAGGTAATTGTAACCGTACAGTAACTGGGTTAATAATCCCATCAATTTCATTTGGGCTGACATAATTCCGACCTAATTTACAGTAATTCCTCCTAAGTTTAATGTATTTTGTAGAAAGAAACACCTTATCCCCAAGAGGAAAAGGAGGGGTATCACCCCGATGTTTATCAGCCTGAACTTTATACTCTTCCATAATTTTATTTGTTGTACCATCGGCCATATTTTCTGAATTTTATATGGCCATTCGGTGGGGTCACCTCCTCCCTCTACTTTCTTTAAGTCTAACTCGGGAATGGGGGGAAAATCCTGCCCGTTCACTACAAAAAACGGAGAAAATCCCGTACTCCGATGGACGGCATTATTACCAGCGAACGGTAATAACTGAGCCCAATCGGATTGTTGAAATGTTACATAAGTTCTCAGGTACCTCTTGATCATGGCATTGGTCCTCTCTGCTACACTATTGTTATTTGGATGATATGCTGAGCTAAGACTTTGAGATGATCCAGTAGTGGTTAAGAACAACCTCCACCACTTGGCCATAAATTGCACACCACCATCTGAAATAACCCTTCTCGGAGCCCCATGTATCTTATAGATATGTTGAATGAAAAGATTGCACAATCATCTGGCAAATGGTAGGCCTGTTTAGAAAACATGTCCACCATGGTCCAAATAACCATATACCCCCTACTACTTGGCAGATCGATGATGAAATCCATCCTGATCTGTTCCCAAGGCATAACGGGATTAGCTACTCTTTGTAATAGGCCCCATGGTTTTCCAGATTTTGGTTTTGCCATAGCACAAACTCTACATTGCCTCGCATAGGTCTCTATATCCTTTCTCATAGATGGCCACCAAAATTGCCAGCAGACCAAATGCAAAGTCTTAATAAAACCAAAATGTCCAGACGCCTTGTGATCATGACATCTATTCAATAAATAACTCCGCAGTGCATCAATTGCATATAATTTAGAATTGACCCAGACATACCCATCCTTATAGTCTACTAACATCTTGTTTTCTTTCAACCACTTATCCTTTTCCACAGCCAATTTAAATTTCTTGACTTCGTCGTTCTTTAATAACCCTCGGACCCGATTAGCCGTAGAACCCCCTGGAGGAATCACCGCTTGGATTATCTCCTCTCTCTGACTTTGATATTGCGGTAATCTAGAGAGGGCATCCTCTAAAAAGTTCTTCCCCCTGGAACGTATCTTAACTGGAACCTGAATCAGCTAAAATACTGAGCCCAATGTACCTGCTTAGGGCTTAGTTTCCTCAAGGTTTGTAATGACAGCAAATTTCGGTGATCGGTCCAAACTTCAAATGGCTGTTCCGCACTCTCAAACCAGTGCCGCCAAGTCATCAGTGCCCAACGAATAGCAAACACTTTTTTTTCCCAAATAGCCCACAATCTTTCAGTGGGGCTAAATTTGCGGGAAGTGTAGGCACAGGGATGAAGTAAACTATAATCCCCGGATTCTAACAAGACTGCCCCTACGGCCACATCACTCGCGTCTACCTGTACTATGAATAGAGTTGTTGGGTTTGGATGAATCAATACAGGTTCCTGTACAAATAATGCCTTCAAAGTATCAAATGCGATTTGGCAGTGGTCTGTGCATACCAGCCTTTGCAGTGGTCTGGCTTTAATCCCAGTTCCAGTCTTCAACAAATCAGTTAACAGCAAGGCTACTTTGGCAAAATTGGGGATAAATTGCTGGTAGAAATTTGCGAAACCAATAAAACTTTGTAACTGCTTCCTATTAGCGGGGCTTTGCCACTCTATGACCAATTTAACTTTAGCAGGGTCCATTTCTATGCTCCGATCCAACACCGTATAATCTGGATAATCGATACAGGTCCTATGGAAGATAATTTAGATAATTTGACATACAAATTTGCCTGTAATAATTTTGATAACACTTCATGGACTAGGGGTACGTGTTCCTCCATTGTGTTAGTGTAAATTAATATATCATGCAGTACTTCATTTATTAACTGCATAAAGATGGCTGGAGCACCTTGCAGGCCGAAGGGTATGACCCAGAAAATGTAGCTCCCCAAGGCGCAGTTAAAAGTAGTCTTCCATTTGTCTTCTGTTTAAATTCTTACTCTATAATAGGCTTCGCGAAAATCTAACTTTGCAAAGACCCGCACAGTTGATAATGTGGAAATTAAATCTTTAAACAAGGGTAGTGGATAAAGTGGTTGTACACATATGACATTTAATCCCTGGTAGTCAACACACAAACGAAGACTTCTGTCCTTTTTCCCCGCGAAATAGCACAGGAACCGCTACCCAAGATCTACTTGGCCGGATGAATCCTCTAGCCAAATTGATGTCTATATACTTTCACAATTCCGCTAATTCTGGCACTGACATGGCATACATCCAACATATCTCTACAACTCAAACTCATAACACTGGGCCCATAACCAATGTTAAATTAAAGTTAAGGGCTGATTAAATTTTAACTATTTTAAAATTTTAAATATTTTAAATATTTTGAAACTTTTTAAATAATTAGCCATCAAATATTTTGTTTTAAATTTTAATATTAATGAGATGTGTTGTTTTTTGCTTTTAAATAGCTGTAAACCGCCCCGAGTCCATGGAGAGAGGCGGTATATAAATGTGAGTTAATAAATAAATAAATAAATTGTGGCACTTGATGAATGACAGCCAACATTTGGAATTGTGCCTTATAACTTACAGGGAGTGAGTGCAACTCACAGAGCAATGGTGTTGATTGAGCACATTGTGGTAGACCTAACGCTGCCTGTGCTGCCACATTCTTGCTGCAACATCCAACTGCCCTTAAGGGCTGTTTCATATATGCAAAAATCCAAATGGGAGGTGACTAAGAAATTACTAGGCCTATAACCATATCCATCTCTGAAAACAAACATTTGACCTTTTTGGAACTATTTTTTTCTTCTCCTTTTCCGTATCTACCATTTTCCTGACACTACCTAGTCTAGGGATCTCCAACCTTGACAACTTTAAGACTTGTGGACAACTCCCAGAATTCCTCAGCCAGCTTTGCTTGTGAAGTCCACAAGTAGTAAAGTTGCCAAGGTTGGAGACCCCTGACCTACTCCATATATTAGACTTTCTCTATCATAAGACATTATAGACCACATATATTGTGAGTACCAAGTTGGAGAAGACTGATCAACGTCCCAAAGCAAGTAGGGGTTGTTCTTCCATAACTGTTGGTTCCAACTTCTGATGTTGAAGATTCATAATATAAACATTTTAGTTTGACATGGTGGATTGCTGGACCGATCCACCACTTTGAATACATGAAAAAATAGCATTGGTATATTCATAGGTTTGGATACAGACTTGATTATGCTTACAGTAAATTTCTGGAAATCAATGTGACTAGTTAATCATAAGCCTGTTGTAAGTATCACTATGTTCACTGGAGTAATGTACTGTGAATGCAGGTTTGTAAACTTTTTGAGGAACATTTTAAAGCAATTTGATTTGATCTCTACATCCTGATGCAGTTCAGCTGACAATTTTTTTTTGCATTTCTGACTTTCTGACTTCACTAAATTTTATGGTGCAGTTAAAAAAAGCAAAAATATATTAAAAATAACAGAGTTAGGCTTAAAAAAGTGCTAGAAATGCAAATACTATTTTTAAAAAAATATGTACACTCATACACTCTTTCTCACACACAGAGACTTTTAAAGCAAAGCTTGATGCACAAATGGGATAGTCAAAGTTTATGAAGCAATTTTCATAGCTTTCTATAATATGTAGAAATCATAAGTATTATAAGTTTTCCATGCATAGATTGATTCCTTTTAAAACATACCTAAATTAATGGCTACAACCCACCTCTTTGTGGCAGTGCATTCTTGAAGTCAATTGTGCACTGCATTGCACTTTCTTTTGTCTGAGTGCTAAGACTACTGTCCAGAAGCTCCTTTGGACCACTCTGTATGTTCTAGTAGCTATTATGAGTTAGGAAGAAAAGTTTCCCTTGCTCCACTCTGCCCATTCATCTCAGGAAAGCTTGTGGATTTACATAGTGTTTAATTAATGGTTTGTTATAATCTCTGTTTTTAAAAGCCCAGTCCATCTGGTGAAGGGAAAGATTGGATGGATAGAAACTTAATGACATGACAGTAATAAAAAAGAAAAGGGGATGAAAAAAGCCCTTGAACCCTTGAACTCCATGGACATTCTGAAAGCCTAAACTGCTTTAGAAGAAACCCTCTGTGTTTCATGCAGGAGAATATATTGCAAGATGACATCATGCTAAATTTGAACCTTCATCCTGAATCTCTTTCTGCAGGCCGGCACTGAGAGAGGCAGCACAATAGATTTCTTCTCCGTTGGGTGCTCAGGCAGAAAGGCAGTTCGCCTTCCACCTCTTCATAAAAACCTTGGCAGAAAGCAATTGCTTCACTGCACACCAGTAGCGTATAAATGAGTCCAGCTCCTTCATTTCTTATTTGGGTAATAAAAGTCAGCCTGGCCATCCCTTTTTGAGCATTCAAGGGAGATAATGTTTGCAAGCAATTAAAATCCACAGCTGAAATTAAATGTCTTTACTCGGAGAAAAAAGTCAAGAGATTTTTTTTAAAAAAATGAAAATTCAGAACATAAACCTCTCTTTTATAACATAATATTTGCACTAATATTACTTTAGATTTTTCATACATTTTACATTCAATGCTGGCTGTTTTCAAGCTGTGGCTAGAGACTCAGGACTTCTTTGGAACTTTTTTGGGTGTGGTGGTGGTGGTGCCATGCAAAGGTGCTGAAGTACAACCTACATAACTCTTCACCACTAACTCATTTCTTTACAAGAGCTATCTGTACATCAGAAACATCTTCAATCTAGCTGAGTGGCATAGCAGCACAAATTTTGCACAGGGAATGGTCTGCATCCCTGCATCCATCTGAGGTAGCAGGGTTTGGAAGACATCTGCTGAAATCTTTGAGGAGCTTCAACCAGTTAAGACAGATAGTGAGAAAATTGATTCGATTTGAAATCGAGGGCTACCACATGTGTTCTTGGGTCTACCTTTATATTTGTAGAAATGTCATGGTGGCATTAGACTTTGAAACAATGTTGCTTTTTTCCCTTATGTTCTTCCAGACACATCAATTATGGAAGAGGTTTGGCTCTAGTAAAATCAGTGCAAGGAGAAAAATGTGGGTGTCTATGTAGCAGCAGCGGCTTAATGGAACTCACTTGATTGATTGGTCTTTTCCATCAATTGATGGAATTAGTTTTTCACTGGTTATGTTGGCCAGGGAATCCTATTTCTCCTTTCACCATATTTAATTTACAAATGTAGATGTCTGCCCATTTTAGAAATGTATTCTCCTTCAGATACCATTTGTCAATGGAGAATGTGTCAAAGAAAACATAAAACATTGCTTGCCCAGCTTGACTTTGGAAGGATAATTTTCTGTATCAAAAAATGAAGCTATTTCTGACCTAAGAATTAATTTAAAAGCAAATGTGGTTCAGTAAATTTCTCTAACACCTCTGAATCATGTGGATGCTTACCAAAAGGGCTTTTCTTCGCCATGATAGTTTTCCCTTTATAATATGATGTCATCACATTGAATAGCCCTGCATGAGTTTCTGATGAAAAGCACAAGTAATTCTCTTCATGTTTCTAATACATGAACCATTCCATTCATCTCCCTGATAGCTGGGAAGAAGGAGGGGGTGACTACTACAAGAAAAGGTAGTCATTGTATAGTTGCTGCTATATTAGCAAAGGTATAACTGGGGCTTTTGATACGCACAACATTTGGAGACTAATGAAATGATTTTTTTACCTCTTTCCAGACTTTGGAAGAAGCCATAGAATGAACAGATGGAAATATTCAGGGTGTGATCACTTTGTCCATATGAGAGGTTCCAAAATGCAAAAACAGGTGAGGGATGTGCTTCTTTTTTTTTTTTAAAAAAAAAAAACCCACCAATGACAGGTAGGTATAAAAGCACAATGCCCCCTTCAGTTTTGTGGGATTCTCTTTTTCCTTAGCTTTGATTTTTGACAGATTTCTTTTTTAGTGAACTATAATTAACTTTGAATGAAAATAACATTATAAAAGAAAGAAAACATGACAAAAAGGAGACATACATAGATACTTTCATAAAACTGTAGAATACAGAAAACATATCATTGTATGAAACCATAATTTGTTTAATCACCCATAATTTATTGTTTTTTATAACTTATTAGTTTGTAAATTGCTGGTAACATCTATTCTGCAACTTACTGAATAGTTAGAGCCACGTGTTTATCTTTCTGCTAAACAATAAGTCTTTTGACAGTATGTAAGGTACAGAAAAATCTAGTTTCTTTTCCAGATGTCAGCACCCATGTGATAGGAATATTCTGCAAAAGAATACGAACATCCGATAATATTAAACCTCAAAAGCGAGCTAATGCATTTAATAACTTCTTTCTCAAATGGAACAATTGTTGGGCATTGTAGAAATATATATTTATATAAACTATTGATTTCACTGCATATTCAGCTACATCATCACCTATTCAGACTTTTTTTAAATAAATGCAGTGAAGTCATTTCTGAAATAGAATTTCATGTTGAAAAAAAGATGTAATCCAAAATCTATTGAGGTTATAGGTTATCTATAGGTTGCCTATAAGGAAAACCTCTACAAAATGTTCTATAGATGGCATCTACCACTAACGAGATTGGCTAAGATGTTTCCGAATAGGTCCCTGGAGTGCTGGAGATGTGGCCATAAACAAGGTTCGTTCTACCACGTGTGGCAGATTTGCCCCAAAATAAAAAGATTTTGGAACAAGATCAAAACTTGGATTGAGGAAATTACTGGAAGGAAAGTAAAAAAAAACAACAAGAAATATTCATATTAGGTATCCTAGATGGCAGATTTGAAAAAGCAATACAATATTTAATTTTACCTATCTGTACAGCATCTAGACTCACTGTGGCATAACTTTGGAAAGAACCTAACACTCCACCTGACTGGCTCATTAAACAAAAAATTCTGGATTGCGCTGAAATGAGCAAATAAATATTGGATATGAAGGGAAAAAAAGAATTGGAATATTAGCGATTATTGGAAGAGATGGGAGAGATGATATAATTGGCTAGGGAAAAATAAATTAAATAATCAAAAGAAAAAGGGAGAATCTGCAAGTTAATTGACAATGAACGAGAGAATATAATAATGCAATGATTTTTTTCTTTATGTAAATATTTATAACTTAACACAAATAGAAAATTAAATGTAACACTGTTGGAAAATTGGACAAGATAAAATTAGAAAATACATGTTATTGTAGTTAGGTAAGTCTGTTGTTTTTGTTATATGTAGTTTTGTCTTTGTGTGTTTTTATGTATTTTTTATACTCAATAAAAATTATTTTTCAAAAATAAACATAAAAAATGCTGCATCCCCTTTTTTTCCAAAAGAGAAGGCAGTTTTTGGCCAAAGCAACTGCCTTTAAAAATGCATGCTGTGCCCAGGTTCCAGTAAACCTGGACTGATCCTTCTGGCACCTACTTTTTAGCACAATAGGCCGAACAGTCTCTTCCCACGCTCTCGCTCCAAGCTATCTTGTAGAGAACCTGGAGAACCAAAGAAAGACAGTCCATTAATCGTTTTGTGATGACTGGGGGGTTCCTGGTGGTCTTACTGTGGTCTTCTGATTGATTGTAATTTAAACACTGAATTCACTGGGTCTGCATTGCCATTTTGGATAAATATGACCTTAGCGTCCTCAGCTGTCTTTCCTGGTTGCTGCGGAGAACCTTTTACCTAATCGGTACTTGGATTAGGAAAAATAAAAGCAAAATAGTCAAGAATAAAGAAGTAGCATGCACACTTGGACAGCAGCATTTTAGAAAACAAACCAAATTGGGTATTGTAGATTGCACATCTGTCCACATTTGTTAACTATATAATCTACCTTTCCTTGGAAACACTTTCTCCTCTGCAGGTAGTCCTCAACTTATAATTTAATTGTAATTCGCGGTTACAATAGCACTGAAAAAAATGAATTTTCTGTTTAGAATACAGGATCAGTTGAGGAGAGTCTTTGCATTTACAACTGTCACACCATTCCCCCCAGTCATGTGATCAAAATGTGATCAGACAGACTTCAGAGGATGATCAGAACTGCAGAAAAAAAACAATGGCTACCCTCCTGCCTTCCACTGAGGACCTGCATAATGCTGCACGAGTCAAAAAGAGGGCTATGAAAATATTTACAGACCCCTCGCATCCTGGACATAAACTGTTTCAACTCCTACCCTCTAAACGATGCTATAGGGCCCTGCACACCAGAACAACTAGACACAAGGACAGTTTTTCCCTGAATGCCATCACTCTGCTAACCAAATAACTCCCTCAACACTGTCAAACTATTCACTAAGTCTGCATTACTATTAATCTTCTCATCGTTCCCATCACCCATCTCCACCCAGTTATGACTGTATGACTGTAACCTTGTTGCTGGTATCTTTACAATTTATATTGACTATTTCCTAATATGATTTGATTGCTTATCTGTTCCCTAGGACTATCCTTAAATGTTGAACCTTATTATTCTTGATGAATGTATCTTTTCTTTTATGTACACCGAGAGCTTAATCACCAAGACAAATTCCTTGTGTGTCCAATCACACTTGGCCAATAAAGAGTTCTGTTCTGTTCTGTTCTGTTCTGTTCTGTTCTATTCTATTCTATTCTATTCTATTTGTAGATAGAGCGATTAGTATATGTACCAAAGACAAATTCCTTGGGTGCCCAATCACACTTAGCCAATAAAGAGTTCTGTTCTATTCTATTCTATTCTATTCTATTCTATTCTATTCTATTCTATTCTATTCTATTTGTAGATAGAGCGATTAGTGTATGTACCAAAGACAAATTCCTTGGGCGCCCAATCACACTTGGCCAATAAAGAGTTCTGTTCTATTCTATTCTATTCTATTCTATTCTATTCTATTCTATTCTATTCTATTCTATTCTATTTGTAGATAGAGTGATTAGTGTATGTACCAAAGACAAATTCCTTGGGTGCCCAATCACACTTAGCCAATAAAAAAATATATTCTATTCTATTCTTGGTGCCCTCAGTTTTCCCCATGCTGGGCATCCTTAAAACAATGGCACAGATTTTCTTAAACCAGTTGACTTTTCCTAGGTAATGAAAACAAGGATCAGTGTGGATAGGAAACACTCGCTGTTCCTCCTCTTTGCTTGGGCCAATATGCTCACTTTTTTTTGTTATTGCAGTCAAAATGAGCAAACTTAAACCTTTGACCTTTGGAGTTGACTACAGCTGGGCTGTAGACATTTTCCCTCCATTGCATTCCATGAGTGTTAGGAATAATTTGCCAATGCCGCAGGTTAAGCCAAAGATAGTTTTAGGCAGAGCTAAGTGCCAAAAGATAAGGAAATAAAAGAGAGAGAAAGAATGGGATATACCAGCCCCCTTTCCCTTTCTTGGCCACCCACTTTCTGTCACATCTGTTACTGTTTTTTTCCCCTCCATTGATCTGTTTTTATATTTCCCCATTTTATTTACTTTATTTATGGGGATGCATGCAGCACTTAGCCTAATTTCAGAAACAATCTGCAAATGATCAGTCTAGACCTCTGGCAAAAGGAGCCTGTCTCTTCCCTGGCAAAAAGAGAAGTTGATGTGATTGTTTTCAGAGGGCTTTTGAAATTAGACATGTTCATCCCCAGGGCCAACAATTACACATCCTTGGGCCAAGCTTAGAACAGTGCTCCCACTATGAGTCACTTTCAGACACCAGTGCTGGAATGCTCTTCCCCAGGGAATAATTCTGGTTCCCTATTATCTCCCACACTTGTTAATATAATCACAAAATCCCTCGAATGGGTCATTGGAAATGTTGGCATCTGGCTTAGATTTATGTCCAAGATTCCCATCTCTGTTTCTCTCTCTCATCAAATCTAAGGGAAGCTGTGAACATCTTTTGTGCAAAATCCCATTCATTAATGAGAGCAATTTAATTAAAGTGCTGTCCAACTAAACAAAGGCTCGGTTCAAGCATTGCATTATACTGCAAAATAATTTGTTTTGTGTTGGCTTGGGCGAGCACATACATTGCTGTTTACCTAGCCCATTTTCATGTATTCAATAAATAGCAACTAAAACAAATAATAGTTTATTAGGCTTGAACCCTTTCATTGTTCAAAGATGGAGGAAGACTGGCTGAAGAAACAGCTACTCTGGGTGGTCTCCTATTCTGTCAAAGGATGCAATTCATAGTTCCTGGACTTTCAGGGGCTACTGTTGTCCTAATCCCTTTCTATCAGCTTTAGCTGATTCGGATTCTGTGCCTCCTATGGCACAATAAACGTAACTTCTGTCATTCATGCATTGGTGTTTTCCAAGTATTCTGTGAGTATCCTTGAGTGTCAGACTGTCCTTGAAAATGGTTTGGAAATGTCAAGGGCTGCACAATGAAGTCTCCTACATTGTTGTCAAGTCTTGCACCACTTGGTTTCTGTTCTGACTGCTAATTCTTCCCCTTTGTTGGTCAATAATATGATCTTGGCTAATATAGCATCATAGAAGCCTACTCTTAAATTATCTATTTATCTTGTTTGTGATAGATTATATGAGCAGTAAGTAAGTATTTTTTTTAAAAAATAACTTCAAAAGTCTAATCTAGTGCTCCTCAAATGTTCTAATCTCAATTCCAATTTTAAATCCGCTCCTGGCTTTATATTGCAACTGGAGTATTCTTTGTTGGAAGGCTTCCTACCTTGCAAAATATCAATTCTCAATAGACAGAAAGGTAGTCCATTAGAGGACAAACATAGCCACACCCTAACCCTGCAGTGTTATTTTCTAAATGCAGAAAGCGTATTTTCAATGGAAGGCACTCAGATACTCAGCCACCCTTCCTGCAATCTGAATTACAGTCATCTAAATATATTTAGAAGTTGAATAGGTTTTAAACCTTATGTACTTAGGCATTTCCCCCATTTTTACATTTCCACTTGCATGTCCAATGATGGCTCTGATAATTTAGATATGTGGATATTCAAGCTGGAGATACCAATTGTTGAAACGGAATGGTTATGCTCATCCGATATCCCATCTGCCTTTATCTTCTTTCTCCATCAGGACAGAGATCCTGATGCACATGCATTGGCAGTGCGCAACCGATCAGCTTTTGAGCAACAGCACCACCATCTCTTGCACTGCTTGGAGAAAACTACAGTGAGTAATACGAAGGGGAGGGGGGATCAAAACAAGGGAGGAATTTAAAAAAGGGAGGAATGGAAGGAATTTGGGAAACAGAAGTGGGACTGGTGGGTAAAGCCTGAATTTGTATTTACAAATGAAATCTGCTTTCTGTCCAACACCTTGTCAGCCAATCTTCCCACTTTACGCTCCACAAAATAGTAAGCTATTTTGATTTTGATGCTTGGATAGAATAATGGGACTTTGGTTGCTAAATACTTGAGGATTTCTTATTGACTGAGAGGTTGGAACTGCTCTGATCTTATTCCCAGGCAGT
>JANHFP010000585.1:105603-116494 GCA_032468135.1 Calamaria suluensis | reverse complement strand
ATAAAAATTACCAATTTTTATAATTACCATAAATATAAAAAATTATATATAAAAATTTTATTCATTAAAAGAAACACAGTGAATTGGTCACACACACGACACAAAAGTGTCGTATCACTGGCAATTCCTGGCTGGGGCGAGCCTTAACCAAAGGCTTAGGCATATATATATATATGCCTAATATATATATTACTTTTACATTTTATTTACCAACAATTAGCAGAATCTCCTTTAACGTTCCATATATTTTCTATTTTTATTTTTTTCCTCCAACCAGGTGTACCATCTATCCCAAATTTGGTAGCATTCAGTTTCTTCCTTTCCCTTCAACTCCATTGATAGTTTATCCATTTCTGCACATTCGTATGTTTTTTGGATTATGATTTGGTCTGGTGGAATATCTGGTTGCTTCCAATTCCGTATGATGCCTATTCTGGTTGCAGTACATACGTGTAACATAACATGTTGTAATTTTTTTTCTAATTTGCCCTCAAGAATACACAATAAGAACAGTTCTGGCTTCTTTTTTATTCTCTGTCCAATTATCTCCTCTATCCATTTTTTAATCTTACTCCAAAGTTTGCTTATCTTAGGACAGGTCCACCACCTATGAGGGCATGAGGGCATTCTAAATTGGCTTCCATGTGATAGCTGTGTCAATGTCCCAGTTAATATAATTTGTAAAATTTTCTGAAGTAGCACTTCAGGTTTTAAGATAGGGAAGATATTTCTGTTGACATGCACTCTCTCCTCTTCTTTTTCAAGCATCTGAGGAATTCAATGCAAATGTCTCCGACACCTTTATACAATTCTTTGTGAGGATGATTGGTCACTATCCAGCACATATCAAATGGAGCAGAAATGGCACAGGCAGCTTCCAAGAACAATCATTTTGCAAGGCTATCACCTCCAAGACAAACCGCAGATTTGTGAAAAAATTTGTTAAGACTCAAATGTTCTCATTATTTATTCAAGAAGCAGAAAAAAGCAGGAAATGCATAGAAGGTATATTCCTAGGCCCTAGTGGCCATGTATTTTTTTTGCCTCGACATTACATTCCAATCACAAATAGATGATTCCTCAGCTAGCAGAAACTTCTCACACAATAGACTAAGGATAGCAGTCATGCCCTAACCCAACTTCTAAGGTAAATAGATCATTAAAATGTGTGTGTGTGTGTGTTTGTGTGTGTATGTATGTATGTATACATTTGGGTAACCAGGTGCCTTCACAAAAAACACACAACCCCTCGTCTGGTGCTGCTGATGAAAGGAGAACTTGTGGCCTGGTTTAATACAACTGCCTATGATGGCAGGTGGCTAATACAACTGCCTATAATGCAGGTGGCCTGGGTTCAAATCCCAGAAGGGTATGGCTAGCTGATGAGAGCTTGAAATAGATCTATACTACTCTCTCTAGTATATTTTACTAGTATATCGTCTCCCTTTATTTTCAGTATCAGCAAAAACACAAGAAATATATATAGCAAATGACAAGGGTTCGATATGTGAGCAAAACTAAATATGCCAAGTGTGGGATGAGGAGATCCCTTCCAAACCCTTTCCCCCCATACGTTCTATAGATTTATTCCTATCTTATTGTTCTTACTGTAGGGATTCACATGGAAGCAATTGCTTCCTAGTTGTTATGGAAGTCATATTTTTTTAATCAAATGAATACTGAACCATGGAACATTTTCTCAAAGTCATGTGTGGAGATCATTGTAAGGGGTGTTTACATGTTCCAGACATAATAACTAATGCACCTTTT
Source organism: Calamaria suluensis (assembly GCA_032468135.1). Taxonomy (NCBI): domain Eukaryota; kingdom Metazoa; phylum Chordata; class Lepidosauria; order Squamata; family Calamariidae; genus Calamaria; species Calamaria suluensis. Next base: position 114,724 of record JANHFP010000585.1, on the reverse strand, counting down.
GTTTTAACTGCAGGATATTTTCAGCAGAAATTAAATGAATATCAAGAAGAAAAGAAATCCAGGAGACTCTCCTGAATCTTGCCTCGTAAGAGAAGATTGGTCCCAGGGAGAAAGGCAGGCCTGCAACTGATCATCTACCTGGATTGGGTGCATAGGTGAAAGATACCATTGGTATTGTTAGCTGTCCTGATAGTACCTGTGCTTTGTATGTAAATCATGAAAAGTCATGGGGAGCCTTGGGTACTGTTTTCTACGTTTTCCTTTTTCTTGTGGCTGGCATTACACCCTGCTCTTCACATGCCTGAAATTTTGTAGTCCAACTGACAATCAAAGCTGTAGTTCCACAGAAAGAAGCAGCATAAAAACTGTATTATCAAACAATTCTATTTTGATAATAGGATTCTACTTTTTTTTTGGAGATTTTGTTATATGCACTAAGCAATGCATAAAGCAGAGAATGAACTGGAAACTGAGACAATTACATTCATTGGAAACATTTTTATTCTCATTAAACTGGTTTCCAGGCCAAAAATCTTATGCTGAATGTTTGTACTTGATGGGATTATAAAATGAATGTTAGGTTTCTATATGCTATGTTTTAAGTAGGAATGCTTGTCACAGTATCATATGAATATTCTACTACTAAACAGTTGGAAGGATTGGATTAAAGAATGGATTAAAGAATGACTTGAAGAGCATAGGAATAAAGAAATAGAAAAGCAAACACATCCCTAGTGACCATGTCAACTTTGTAAAGGAAGTTGTCCACACAATTTGACCCATTTCACCACTATAAAATATCAATAAATTGGGAGAGAGACATTCTTGCACTGAACATTGAGGATCTAGGAGAACAAGCAAACCCGAGGAAGCTGTCTTTGAAGGACTGTTGCTGTTCCTAGCATCATAAGAGGCATTGTAGGCAGTTAGAACAAATAACTGCCAGTGAAAAGTTAATCATACATATTTGTTCCTATTTACAATGAAATTCTTAGGGGCTTATATCTTGGTGACTTTCCAGTGCCAATTTGGAAAATATTAATAAAAACTATCATTTAGTTAGAAGAAAACCAACAATTTCCTACATCCAGTGTTTTTTTTTTACTTCAACAATCTGATGGTTAGCTACATTAGTTATACATGATAAGAGCTGAAATCTAACACAGTTGGATAGTGTTAGGTTGCCTTAGTTTACCTTAAGTTCTTTTTGTATGTTACAAATACTAATATAGACACTGAGTAGGATGGTTCCAATATAAGAATATAAATCTGATATGTAAGAGAGTTATCTCAGGAGCTGTAGATTTTGCATACCTTTTCTAAAAATAGAAAGATTGTCTTTGTTCTCCCTGAAATATTCTGTCGCTATGCTGAAATAGAGAATGCAAGTAAGGATTAGCTTGGAGAAGACAGGATCGACCAAATCTGATATCTTCAACATGCTTTGCCTGAAGAATAAATAAATAGTACCATATCTTTACAAGAGATGGGGCGGGGAAGCAGTGGGAGATGACAATAGGTGTCCCCCTTGCATAAGTTCAACAGAGTTTAGAATTTGAGAATGTGGGGCTTGATAGGCATGTTTTGCCACATGGTTTTGTTATATACCAATTATTGCTGTCTTGAGTAAAACAAATGTGTGTGTGTGTGTGTGATGTCAAATTTAACAAAGTATACTTTTTAGGACAGTTTTAATAAGTTAATTTAATGAGAGTGTGCAAATCAAGTCCTCTGACAAGACAAGCTATCAAGCTTATATAGTTTCAAGACAATTAGCTCAATATGCTATTGCAACATCTTTTATAAAGTGTTCAGGTTCTTTAGTTAATGAACTATGTTAGAGCTTCCAAGAAGTGCAATGCTCTATTCATAATTATACAGGAAGCTATATTTAAATTCTTTTATAGACAGGAGAAAAACTGCCATCTGCAACAGGGCTATTTAGTGTATAACTCAGATAAAAAAATACAAGCTGTGAAACCTCCCCCCCCCCCCAATTATCTAATCATATCTCTTTATAGCCACAAGCATGCCATTAAATTAACTGCACTGAACGGTATAATCAGTCTTTCCACTGCATTGATAGAGGATGAATTACTAAATAGAAAGGCATATTATATTGACAGTCCCAGACTTTAAATACTGGGATCCCGCCATCTTTCCAATACAGAGTAACCTTTTGGCTGGCTGTCCTTCCCATGCTTATTAAATCCATAAATCCAGAGTGATAAATTCAAAGTTTTTGTTTGTTAAATTCAGAGTCACATTCACATCTTTACACACTGTGATCTTTGTAATATTTATTAATTCACTTAAGGATATTAAACGAAAACAAAGCAATAATGGACATCTCATCATATAAATAAACTTTTCCTCAGGCCAGCTGTTTTAAGCCCTTTTTATGTTGTACACTAAACATGTAATGTTTGTTGAATTAGTCTGATTTTAAGATGAGATGAAATATTTTTGACCCTTAGCCATTGCTTTGTTAATGGGATACTCCAATTCTTTGTTAAAGGTTTTTTTTTAAATCTGCTATCCAGGTTTATCATACAATACTCTTAACTGTTAAAGAATATTATTGACTTAGAATTATTTGAAACACATCCCAATACTGACAATAACTTATGAATTTAGGTATTGCTAATGTCTCATGTCAAATTGTCAAAATTTCAGGATTTAATTGAATACACAATAAAATTTCAATTCAAAGGACTACTTGGGAGTTGAAAATGTCTATTATTCATCAATGTTTGTTAAATCTGAATTTGTAATCTACTTCAATTTACATTTTATTTCATTTGAATAGTGATCTGATTATACCATTGGCATGATTACATCATTACACAAAAGATGCATCTGTAAATGAATGAGTGTAAATTATAGCTGGCTAATATAAAAGAAAAGAGAACTGTTTCTAATAATAGTTTATGGTTTAGATTTGTTGTTGTTAGTTGCGGGGTCGTCTCCGACCCATGGTTTAGATAAGTCTACTCATATGAATAAATTGCAAAAAATAGTCTTCTAAAAATTACCGTGGAATACAAGAAAGAATTAAAGTGCCACAGAAGTGTATGCAGACGTATAATATTGACGGTAGAAACCACCACTAATTGAATTCACTTTGTGTAAATACATATCCAGAATGTCAGCAATATAATATCAAATGCTTGGCAATCTCTTTATTAAACTGGACTCTACAGGTCAAAAAATCTGAGAAACAGTGTTCATAATCTATATGCTAGAAACAGTGTCAATATTTTAGCATCAACATTTGTTAGATAATAGCTTGTCCAAGATAGCAGGTGTTTAAAGAGCCTTCAAAATATTCTAAAACTCACTTAGTATGGCTAGAGAAATGTTATGTGAAAAGGTATCATTATAAACTTCCAGTAATATTGAGCCAGGCATGATGGCACAGGCCTGTAATCCAGCTACCCCAGAGGCTGAGGTTGGCGGATTGCTGGAGCTCAGGAGTTCTGGCCTGCAGTGGGCTATGCCAATCAGGTGTCCTCACTAAGCTTGGCATCAATAGTGAGCCCTGGGGAACCAGGGCCACCAGGTTGTCTAAGGAGGAGTGAATCGGCCCAGGTGGGAGACAGAGCAGGTCCAATAATATTGGAGCATGAAACTTGGTATTTGTCTGGTATTGTTGTGACCTAGGCCCAAGTAGGTATTACCAGACACAATCAATCCTAAACAAACATATTTTATTAGAACAGCTTGAGAATTACCTCATTCTCAGCTTGGTCCCAATTACTTCCAAATAAGTTATTCCGAAACAGTCCTTCAGCACCCTGTCAAAGGCTTTTCTTGGCAAAAACCCAACAAAGTTCCAAAAAGAGCCAGACAAGAAACCAAAATGTAGCAATGTTGCTTCCCTACAAAGATCCCAAGAGCCGTTGCTGCTCTTTAAAGTCTTATGGGCGGGGCCTTACTCCCGAGTTGTCTCTGCCTCCAATGCAGAGCCCTCATCGTGGCCTTCCCCAGAGTCTAGGACTGGCCCATGTTCCTCCACAACCTCGTCACTGTCTGACTCCGCCGTCCTGACTCTGCAGGCTGCTAGTGGACCACAAGAGGTATATGTTATTTCTCAGAGATATAATTTGTATTAATTTCTTCCTTGGTTACAATGTTACATAATAAAGAGTAAAAACAAGTTGATTTTTTGAGTCAGAAGCTTCTTATACTTCATTCTAGCGTGTCCAATAAAAATATTACATTGTTGTAATTATTTCAGTAGAAAATAAAATATAAATATGTTCTCAAGATGCCAATGAAGAATCTCTTCCTCTTGGGATTTGGTGCTCATTTTGAATTGTTCCCATTAAGACAATTGTTCTCTTTTGAAGATCGCAGACAGCATAAGAGCAGGAAGTAACCCGAGATCAATTACTTAAGAATATGTAGGATAGTGTATCATCTATTACTTATGAATATATATGCCTGCATCATTGTTTCCCTTTCCTGAAATGTATAATTATCAGTTAATCTCTTTTGCTTGCAGGGTGACTTTTATTTTGATGGGGTCCCATAGTGGATGTACCATTTATGTCAGAAACACTGCAGTGAGCCTTATTTGCTTTGGGTCTGCGGCTTTGATTCCTTAACGGTAATATAGTTCAACTGCGCAAATATACTAACAGTTCAAATTAATATTTTGCTGATTGATCAAAATATAAGAGCACAAGGATTATTATAGTTATGAGAATTTTCATTTATTAAACAGAAATATTTTTGCATAAATTTTATACAAAAAGTAACTGCAAATTTTGTATAGACTTTCCACTGAAAAAAACTGAAAATTTATTTTAAAGTATTTATTTTAAAAAATAAATTGACAGATAACACACTATACTGCATGCTGACAATCATCCCACATTTTTAGGGGACTAGGGTTAGAATTTTTTAAAGACAAAAGATGTAATTTATCAAGCACAGTGGCTGTGTACAATATGCAATGATAAAATGATCAGCCACAGTGGATTGCTTCCAAAGATAGCATTTCAAGATGCCAGCTTCCAGAGACAATGCAAATAACATGAAGTATCTGTTTTCTTAAAAACTAACCACAGTTATTAGCAACTGGTGATGAATCTAGGCTCAAGTCCAAAGTATTCCAGCCCCCAAAGGTAGAGAGATGCCAGAGTTTCTCAAGGCAATTAATAATTATACTTTTGGGACAGTATTAAATGAGCACTTCAAAGGATAATTAAATTAAAAGCAAATAGGCTTATAGCTTGTAAATACACTGTATTAGAAATTCCTGTTGTTGGGAATCCATTTATCTGAGAGCCTGGTTTGTGGTCAAGGTAATTACAATGGCAAAGCCTTATTCTCTGCATGCTTCTCTAGGCAGGCACCCATGGACCTGGTAATATAGACTTTTGGAGAATACTTGGGATTCTCCTTTTGTTGGAGGACTGTCTAACTAGGGTGTGTCATCCATAACAAAATTAGTTATACAACATTATTATAAATTAGATTTGTTCCTATCTGCTGCAGTTTCTGTAGACTCCTCAATATAACCGCATTCTTTCTTGTAGAAAACAGCTACTAGTTATTGCAACAACCTAGTGATGATTTGAATACGTACTGTAGGTCTTGATCTTAAAGACACTGATGTGAAGATGGGAAGCAATTTGATTGCAGACACTGACACAGTATCGGAATAAATCAAAAAGAGAAAAAATCTGAAAGGATAATATAAACACGTATGAGATTTGTATATAAAAACTTTCACAGAATTTATTCTTTGTGTTTTGAAACCATCATTTCAAACATGAGGATACTCTTTTCAATAAGATTTTATCTTGTCCAGACCAGATAATTTTTTCACCCTGCATTTTAAAGCAGAAGTGGGAGCTGGGAAAGATCCAGTCCCCCGGCCGCCTAAGCTAGAGGGTGGGGCAGACATCTTCCTAAAAGATGTACTCGCATGTTGGCATTTCATGCAACAGAAAATAAAGCCTAACTTGGTAAGAGTGAATCCGTTTAGTTTGCCCTTTTGCAACTGGAATGCTTGCAAGATGTCTCTGCCCAATCTCACCTGCCTTATATTTCCCCAAAGGAAAAGGTCCCCAACGTTCTTGCTCCTATGCAACTGGAGATCTTAGGCTCTATGACTTGACGTTCTCTATTGGAGATATGGGATTTTTTTAATACTCTAGACTAGAGGATTTCCATCATCAATACAAAAGCATCAACCTTTTTTTAATCATGGGTACGGGTCTATGAAAGCAGGTCTATTTCACAAGACAGAACTGCAAACCTATGTTGAAATCCCTTATCATTCAAATGAATAAATCTTTCATGATTTGGTTATAACACGGACAAAATACGGCAGCTATTGTCCTGAGCACTTTGGAGAAAGGCTCGGTTAACTATGAAGTAAGTGAAATGTATTACATGAAAACTCCAATAGTATCAGTGATTGAAATATCAAGAGTAATTATCAACACTTTGATATCAATTAAATAATATTGTCAGAGATAGTGTAGGGCAGTGTTGGCGAACCTTTTTAGCACCGAGTGCTGAAACAGGTGGGAACACGGAGGAGCACCAGAAACCGGAAGAGCAGTTCTGAGAGCCAGAAACCAAAACAGCAGTTCCCCAGCATGCATACGTGCACCAGGAAGCTGAGTTTCTGGTTTCTGACATGTGCATGTGCATCAGTTACCTAGTCTTCCGGTTTCTGTGTGCATGCAAGCATGAAGACCAGCTGGCTGGCACGCATGCATGCCCCAGAAACTCAGCTTCCCGGTGTACACATGCGTGCCAGGGAGCTGCTCTTCTGGTTTCTGATGCTTCCCCATGCAGTGACCAGCTGGAACATGGAAGAACAACGGGCTCTGCATGCCATTTCTGGCACGCATGCCATACATTTGCCATCACAAGTGTAGGGTCACCTGCTTGGTTGGGGGATTGGATTAGATGACCTATAAGGTCCCTTCCAACTCTGTAAATCAACATAATCTTAAAGAATAAAAAAGAAAGAATAAAAAAATTAAAAACTAAAAGCCACAAGGAAAGAGCATTTTAGAAACATAACTGATAACATGGCTAAAATGAAGTATATTTTCTTAAATGCCAATATTTTATTGAGGGTATGAAGGGAACTGCAAAATGTTATCTTTCTTTAGAAACACTGGCTTACTTCTAAAAAGATGAACAATATGGATTATTTTCCGAATGCACATAGACAGCCAAAGGAAAAGAGTGATACCTGGTCCAAGATACTTAGCTGTGATTTCTCAGTATAACTGTCTCAGGCTATAGGTTCAGCAGACTATAAATAGTATGTTTCTATTGTAAAAATTATCCTTTCTCAATCTACAGATGGTATTACTTTATTGTGTAATTTAAAACATCAAACTACAGTATTTGTTGTTTTCTGCTGAGGATGAGTATCTGTGTAGGCATGCTCCAGAGATGTGGAAAATTATACTGTTTTGTTTCTGGGTGCAATTCAAGGTTCTGGATGCTTCCTTAAAGCTCTACATGGCAAAAGGCCCTGGTATTAGAGGGCTTGACTGTCCCCTAACATTTGCAGGGTTGATGCGTTCTGGGTTCCTTCAATTAAACAATGTCACCTCTCAGTACCACAGAAGCATGCCTTTTCCACAGCACTGCCTTCCCTTAGGAACACAGTTGCACTTAAGATCCATGCTGTTGTTTAGAAGAATCATAAAGATCTGGTTTTTCACTTTATTGTGCTTGCTATCCTTTATCTGTATTTTTTTAATGTATTATCAATTTTATTATAATTTATTTATTTTTGTTGCTGTTGTGAGCTGTCCAGAGTTGTTGAGAATGGATGGCATGCAAATTTATAAATAATATTGTAATAATTATGAATCCAGGGTTGTCAATAGAAAACCAAGGATGCATACATGTGTCTTAAAAATGCACCTGCCACTTACCAAGGCAATCCAAAGTACAATGTATTCGTCAATAAAGCTATTAAAATATTGATCCAAGAACAAAAGTGCTGGACCTATGAATGCTGTGTCGTGAAGGTGCATCTCGCTTTTGGTCATATGAGCAACCTACAGAGAAAAAAAACCCATTTGTTATTTATAATCAGAATTAATAATGTCTATGGAGGAAGGAACTGCATATAGTACATTTGATGAATGTTTCTCTTTAAGAACTGGATTATGGCCAGTCATAGGAAGTGTCACCATATATAGTAATTCTGGACTGGGAGAAAAAAAGAATATAACTGTAATAGTGAAGCATTTCATAGAAAATGAGTTAAAAGTGTAAGGAAATACTTACCACTAGTTTGTTAGTTATCTTAGCAGAAACAAACCCAAAAGTCATTATATAGAGGCAAGGATGTTTTTCAAAAAGTTCCACAGCAGATTTCTTGTAGATCATGGCAGCTAATGTAATGACAGTTCCAATATGAAGAAATGGCGAAAGGACACTTGTTCCCTACACAGGAAAGAGGTTTAATATTAATTTACAATGCTGGGCATATAACATTAATGCAAATATCAACATCCCAGAGCATACCTTGGTCAAAATACACATATACACATACATACATAACTATTAATTATAACAAAATCTCATTGAACTTTTTCAAAGTCAATAAGAACTATATGACCTACAATATTTAGTTAAGATGCAAGGGATGAATAAATATACATTTATCTAATTTATTTAATTCTGCAATTTAAAATGGCAGTTGCTCAGTTTCAAAAAAACTGAACAGAATAACACTGATGAAAAACAAAAAAAGAAAAAAAATCAGTCCCAAAGAAATTTATGAACAACATGCAGCTAAAATGTCATGATGGTTGGGTGAGAAGCTAACTGCGTGGCCCTCCCAAGCTCCATTTTCACTAGCAGAGGGTTGCAGGAGGCTGTTGTCGTAGGCGCACATGGAGCTTGGGAGTCCATTTTCGCTGGCAGAGCATTCAGGCTACCACAGGTGCCAACACCTGTGTCTTGGGAAGGAAAGCGGGAAATCCTGCCCAATTCTCTTGCAAAAGAGAAATGTGTTGTGGGATGAAAGGACCTTCCCAGTTTCTTGTGGGCCCAGATGTCAACCGGGGCTCGCATGCTGCCTGTTGTGAGGGGACCACAAGCCAAGCACCGCTGAGGGAAAACA
>JANHFP010000585.1:78184-90051 GCA_032468135.1 Calamaria suluensis | reverse complement strand
TAATAGGACCAGGATAGAGGAATAACCCCTATCCCGAGCCCTCCAGAGATCATCTACCAATGCGACCAATGCTGTTTTGGTGCTGTGTCCAGGCCTGAAGCCAGATTGAAAAGGGTCTAGATAAGATGCTTCCTCCAGGTGCCGGGGAAACTGCAGCTGATAAGTTAGTAACCTAGTTGTTAAGTGATCTGAATTCCTCATTGATTTTGTTTCTCAGACTGTAAAAGGGGATCATGTGACCCTGAGACACAGCCAAGGTTATAAATATGAACTGTTGCCAAGCATTTGAATTTTGATCACATGATCATGGGGACGCTGCAAAGGTTGTGACTATAAAAACCGGTCATAAGTCACATTTTTCAGTGCTGCTGTAACTTTGAATCGTCACTAAACAAACTAGGACTACTGTATAGGTGTTATTCTAACACTCAGAATAACCTCACTTTCAGCGGAATATATTTTTTGTGCAAGCATGCATATATTTGCATTATAATTGCCCTAGTTCATAATAAAAGATTTAAAAACCACATCTTTCAAGAGTTCAAGCTGTTCAGAATTAGACTGTCTTCCAATTAGTTGACTACTTAACAGATTATTATATACTGTATTTATTCATAAAATGATTTCTCTGTATTTGTTTCATTTGTTCTCCTATCTGATAGCTTTTCTGATGGTATATTGTTACCAAAAACAAATATCCAAATCAGAAATGAGGGCAAGGGGGGGGATTCCTCTCTGTTATATTTAATTTATGTCAGATGTAGAGTACTAAACATGCCAAGCATATAAATTGTATATCTTTGCCCAAATTAAAGTATCAATAATAAAAATCTGGGCATTTTCATAGCTGAATTTGATCAAATCTGTATCTAAATATATTTTTCATTGTACTTCCAAGATAAAACCAAATTTCAAAGGTTCTGTGGTTAAACGTAATTAGTCTCAATGCTGAACTATTCCATGATTAAGCCTTTCCTTTTTTTAACAAGAATGTCTTGTTGCTTTTTACTGCCTTTTAAATGAGTTTTATAATCACAAAGATAAATATGTTTACAAGATATATCTATTCATATAACTGAGTTCTTGATTCATAAAAGTTTCCAGACTCTGCCAATGTGAATTTAGTTGCCACTGGCAAAAATCTTTTGGAGCCGAGATTTTATTGCTAATGGTGGAGGAAGGAAAAAGAATAAAAAAGAACATAATAGTTCTTAGTTTAAAGGAAATATATATTTTATAGCCTTAAAAAGACAAAATTCATTCCATTTTGTGTAACAGTGAAACTTTGCTTTGAAGTATCATTTCCAATGATAGTCTACTTTACTTTTTTCTCCCATTTGATTTAAACTTTATTAAAAATACACATAAATATTTTTTCCTGCTGATAAGTTTATACTGACAGTTATGTTAGGGCATTCAGTTATACTAATTAAATAATACATGCTCTCTGTGTGTGTGTTTGCCCTTGTGTGGGTCGCATGGTAAAATGTAAATGTGGTTTTAATCAACATAGCTCTTCCAAACCAGTTTTAAAATTACATCAATATTCAAAAACCAGTAAAATAACAAATATAAGAACTATTGATAAAAAAGGAGTTAAGCTTTTTTCTAATCTGAGAAAGTGTATATTTACTGCATTAAATCAGAGAAGATCTAAATCTTAATAAAAAGCAAGACTATGATTGTGGTACAAATCCATGTGCGGAATCATAACCCATAAACAGTTTCCAAATTAAATTAAATTCAGTATTGGCCTTGTTTCTGACATTGATGCATGCTTGCACAAGTTGATTTGCCTTTCATCTAAGGAAGGAATTATGATGCATAAGATATGCAAGCACCTGTTATCATAATCAAAGCTCCCTGTCTACTTTGTAAGAATATACAGTTTGATGTTTGGCAGAAAAACAGCTGACAGGAAAGAAAATTAACCTTTAAGATATGTTTCATTCCATAACAAATCATCATCCAGGATTAACAGGATTCCAACACTGCATCAAGTATGAAGAAATGATCCAACTTGATTATTGCATTTCCAGCAGTTTTTGAAATTGGATTATCAGCACTGAATAATATACCAAAGATAAAATATCTTACACTAGTTTTCTCCAAATGTAATACTTGCAGTCATCATCATAACGTCCTGAGCAAATGTATTGGGCTACAAATGTATTCACAGTTCACTATATTTGTGGTATATTTAATATTTGTCTTCCATTGATATTCCAATTGTTGCACATCAATTGTTCTGTTGAAATGCTGCAAGCATTTGAATGTAAAATATTTATTTAATATATTTAGTTTCTGAATCACATTTCAGTGACAATTTGTAAATAAGCCCCAAAAGGTGGCTATCTTCTATTTTTTTCCACATATGTGCAAGTCTCTGAGCATTCCACCTTGATTTTAAAACTCCTTTTGAACTCCACTGCTTATTTGAAGATAACAGGTAGATCTTGCTTAGCCTTGGACAGCAGTTCAAAGTTCAAAGTTACAACGGTAACTTTACGATCAATACCCAATGTTTATGACTCTTTCAATTAATATACTTTATCCTGTGCCTGTCCATCCTCACAGAGAGATTGCCTAAAGGAATCTGTTCCTGAGCTGCTTTTCTCCACAATAAAGCACTTCTCCAAAATGCCAAGTGATCCTTTAAATAAAAGGTGGCAAGTTGCTGAACATAGTTTGCCTATCAACAGAACCTAGTAAATGGTTCCACCATCAAGGATATATAATGTACTTTTATTGTTTAATATACTTACATCTATAGATACATATATAAATGTTTGTGATAGTGATAATAGAGGTATTTTGATTGGAGAATAGTATGTATGTTTTTGTATGCAGGTAATCATATTTTTGGTAAAAACTCAAATGATTTGCAGCAATTGTCAGATGGACTGCATGATGCAACGATGAATATGGATTGGAATATTAATGTCTCAAATATCAAGATAGTTGTGTTCAGCAGGAAAAATGGAATGGACAGTTGAAAGTTACATGAGTGGCAAAAAACTAAAATAAAACAATAAGCATTCTAACAAGGAAAAATACATATAAGTATGAAAAGCAGAAATTTCAGGATGTGCAAATGATGATACAAAGATAATGGCTAATTTCTGATGTGAGGAACAAAAGTTTGTTGAAGTAAAACAAAAAGAAATAATATTTATTTTAGAGATGGCCATTAGATATCTTAACAATTTTAGGTAGCATATAGTAAAAACAATACAACTGAAACAAAATGTAAATGCTATAAATGTGAGAAGATCAATTATTAAAGGCAATCAAACATGTCACCAGTTTAACTCAAGGCTTTTAAACAAGACCCATTTGGGGGCCAGATGCATTTTTTGGAGGGAAGTGATATTTCAGAAAAGAAAATTCTTCATTAAGAATATACTTCTATTCGCTTTGTTATATGGAAGTTGGAGCTCAGTATGTAAAAAGGAAAATAAGTTTGAATTCCAGAGTCCTTAGTTGATTTTGGGTACCTATCAGGCGCAATGGTTACAATGCAGTACTGCAGGCTACTTCTGCTGCCTGCAGGCTGCCTGCAATTTGGCAGATCAAATCTCACCAGGCTCAAGGTTGACTCAGCCTTCCATTCTTCTGAGGTGAGTAAAATAAGGACCCATATTGCCCCATATTGTTTGAGGCAATATGTACTCTGTAAGCTGCTTAGAGAGGGCTGTAAAAGCACCGTGAAGCGGTATATAAGTTTAAGTGCTTTTGCTATTGCCAACTTTGGAAAATGGTCATATGGTTGTTTTAAAATTATTTTTGCCTTTCTTTTCTTTTAAATGCAACTGTTACTATTCTGTTAGTCCCTCCTCACAGTCGGTAAGAAGATGAATGGTTATAAAAACTGTAAAAACAATTAAAAGATTGAACAATATACTATCTGAAACATCCTCATCAATATTCATTAGGTATTAAATACGTAGCCTCCAAATTTAAAATATTTACAAACGAGTAGCTATTCACCTTTCAGATGAAAATTTTAATTAGGAACCCAACTTTTAAATAGTTCATGAATAAAAGCAGTAGAACAACTATCTCAGCATAAACTAGCTAAATGCTGATTCACTTGTGCTCTATAATATGCAGTATATTAATAAGTTCTGATTGGAAGGCAAAAAGTTATTGATAGGAAGTAGGAATAAATGTTAACAAGTGTCTGGAACTTTTTTAAATTATTGAATCTTATCCTGAGATTGGATGGCAACTGCCCAGTACCAATCACAACACAGCTGCCTTAAGAACCTGCAAACAGGTATATTCTCACACACTCCAAACAATTGTTTTATGAAACTAGAGATGTCAGTCCTTTGAGATAAATCAGACTTGAATGAAAAAGTCATGAATACCAAAACTACATTTTATTATAGGGTTACAGCAACAGAATTTTGCAACTCCAAATGTGTCTAACTCATTTATCCTTGCCTTTATTCTAAAGAGAATAGGAAGAGTCAAGTCAGACATGCTTTCTCAAATCCCAATTTGTTTTCTGGTGAGATTTTTCTCATCTCATCATTGCCTTAATTGTGGTTCTTACTCCTTTCCTTTAAGATTACCTCAACCCATTACAGAAGCTCTGCATATCTTAAATGTATATATCCCATAATTGACAGACACTGAATTAAAGGAGAACATTTGCAATGCATTTTAATTGTAGATGTACCTTCCCTACATTGACGTTTTTCATATATGTTGGGCTGCAATTCCCATAATATCAAGCTAGCAAGATCTTGCGCACAAAGTGGTTCACCTTTTTCTCTCACAAATCTGCAAATTTCACAGATTATTAACAAAAGAAATAAAATTAACAGTGATCCATTAATAGAAATAAATCCTTGTCCCCCCAAAAATTATTAGAGATCTTAACTTACCTGCTCAGTAGCTGTTGGACAGTAAAATACTAATATTATGGTTGTGCAGATGTTTACTATGAGTCCAACAACTGTAATCAGATTGGGGGCAATCCAGGCTGGTACTCTTCGCACTAACCACTCCCAAAAACCTTGCATAAGTGGCTCAAGTAGAGACCGTCCAGCACTTTGATATTTGTGTTCTTCTAATCGTTTTAACTGATGCTTTGATAAAGGTGGTGTTGGCAACTGAAACAATTTGCTCAATGTACATCCTGTAGAAGGAACGTGACCATAGCGTGCAGGGGATTCCAGATGCAATTCCCCACATCGTTTCTTCAGTGATCGATTCCCACTCATGGATTTATTCACTTTAAAGTCTGTATCTGACAAAGTTTAATTGTTGTAAAGAAACATAAGATCCTGGAACAGAAAGTATTTAGATTAATATAAGAGGAAATATTGTACAATTTTGAAGTGTTTAATCGTGAGAAGTACAATAGCTGAAAGTCCAGAATATTTGTAAATACATTAAACCAACTTTAATATTCTTTTTTTAAAAATACTCCACTTTATGGAGCTTGTTACTGAGGAGACTGAAGAATGGTAATGGAGAGTCAAAAGGTATGACACACTGACTTTTCTTTCTGCCCAATCTTACAGATTTCTTGTGCAAGTAATTTTGTGCAAGAAATCTTGCACAGATTTCTTGTGCAAGACAATTAAGCTGTCTTGAGATCCTGGAGAAAAGTTATGATATAAATCTAAATAAGAATAATAGGTGCCTTGGATGTAATTCCAAAATATCTAAACCATAACTTGAGCACCCTTGACATTTGCAAACTCACCACTAGTCAATTGCAGAAAGCAGATTTACTTGGAACAATTTACATAATATGATAGTATATTTAACATTATTCAACAATATCCCCCTATCCAAGGTACTTAGGAAGTACCAAATGGATAAAGAAACATCCAGACTAAACATCTAAATCCAGACTAAACATCTGGTTGACTGTCCATCCAACAATAATAAAAAATAAAAATGAAGAATAATTATATTATGAAAAGTCATCTCACTACTGATTTTTACTAGTTAAGGTCATTCTTAATATTGATTAGTTTAGAAATGAAAACATGTTCAAATACATACTTCCTAGGTGTAAAATGTCAGTCTCCTGATCAGTCATCAAAATTTTAAAATAATTTTCACAGTCCTTCTGTTCATTAAATTCTTAATCTTATTTTCTTTGCTTCATTTTAATCTTCACCCTCTACTTACATAAAGTGTGCTGCTCACAGCCAGTAACTTCTTGTCTGAACAGCACTATTTATGGATTATGTTAGGGATTAGATTAAAGGTGTACCTCCGCCTTGACAGATGCATCCCAAAAGCGGGAGGAGACTGGAGGGCTTATGTCAGGAGTATTATGGGCTGCAATCAGGAACATTTCTATATTGTAATAAGACTATCAGCAAATGGAGAGTTCCAGATTTCCTCTATTTAATACAGGAAAGTGTGTTTTATGGTCCAGTTTGTACTGTTCTTTTTTTTCTGGATAAAGAAATATTTGAGTAAGTGTTGGGATTTATTTGAGTATGATTTATTCTGAATAATTTTATTTCAATTTTTTAAAAAGCCCCTGTTCAGAGATATGTATGGTAAGCTAAATTCAAAACAATGGAATAAGTTTGTAACCTACTGCATATTCCAAATTGTTTGAAGTTATCAACTTCTGCATTTAACAGTTAAGATTATTTAACACTGGTCTTTATTAATATAGATTTTATTGATTTCTATATAATCATGAAGTACATAATTGATCTGTCTTTTGCTGCAGATTAGTTAACTGATTCACTTAAGTCAGTAAATCTAAGGCACTCAGCAAATACAATAACTAAAAGAAAACTTAATCAATAAAAATAAGTTTTTGCAATTTTATATGCAACTCTCTTAAGTGAGCTGCATATAAAAACACTTCAGGAGAACACTACTGAAGGAATCTCGTTACTCTTAACATAAGTGACAAAAGGACAGAGAGGAAAGAGTTCTGTGATTTTACAAATAAGGCGGGTTTATACAATGTACAAGATTCCAATTTTAGCTTTTTCCTTAAAGGAAATAAGATATGGCAATTAGCCCTTTGCCTGAAACCCTGACGCATCCACCAATCCACCAGCAGTCGAAAAATCCGAACGCAACTCAAACCAGATATTTCACTCTTGAAAATCCATATAAGGCTGAGAGCACGTTTTATTTCATGTGTGCCACCCCTGTATTTGACACAAACACACTGCTTATATATCTATGCTGGGGGAAGAGTGTTGTTTTGACTTGTCCCCGGCATTTGAAGAACGCCCCGGTCCGATTACATCGCTCCCTCCACGAACTGACTATCTGATTGCCAGCCTGTACGGGCGTAAACGGCGGCAGCCCTCTCCGAGCGGAAAAACAAGGCGGCGCAAGCGACACCCTTCCCCGACTCTTGCGCAGGAGGAGCGTCCAAGGCTCAGCAAGAGAGAAAAGAAGGTCGACCATTGCCCACCCACCTCGCGGGCAGGTGAGGCAGAGAGACCCAACCTGAGTCAACCTGAGTTAAGGCTGAACTCGAAGGAGACCCGACGGCCGGCCAGAGCCCAAGCTTCTACCGCCCAACAGAGCCAATCCTGAAGCGCACCGAGACCACCCGGCATTTACCTTAACCAGCCTCTTCGCCCAGGAGGCGCGTTTACGTCCTCTTTTTTTTTTACGCCCTGCCGTAAATAAGGCCGGCTGCGTGGTTGCTTAGGAAGGTGCGCGCGACTGGAACAGGCAACTAACGGAGCAAGGGGGCGTGCGTGGGACACCCGGAGATTGGTGCTTTGATGCGCATGGGCAAAGAGGCGGCAACCACGCGCGGGGTTAGGACAGGGGGCGGAGGGAAGGGAGGGAGGGCTGGCGCGAGCTCTGATTGCTTCCGTCGTTTCGTGCAAGGCCCGCCCTCGGAGGCGCCTGGCGGGGTGGGATGAGATGCGGCGGTTGCCAGAGAGCGTGAGGTAGTAAAATAGCTGGAGTAACCTCATTTGGGAGGGTCGAACGACAGAGCGCGCTTCGCCAGCACAAACGACGACGGGATTACACCCAGTTAGGCGCCACCCTGCAAGGGAGAGTGCTGCTTTCTCTACCCCTCGGGCCGGAGGAGGAGGAGGCCGACGCGCTGCTGGTGTGAGTGTTGGGCAGCTTTTTAAAGTCTACGGTGTCCGGGCTTGAGAGCGAAGTCATGAAATGAAAGCTCGAGGAAAGTCATCGTTGTAGCTTTTGCTTATTTATTTTGTATTTTTCAAACCGCCAGAAGAAGAAGAGAGAGAGAGAGAGAGTATATATAGTTCGTTACGGTGGCGGTGCCCCGAGAGAGGAGCGGACGGGACAACTTTCCTTGGGAAAATACCTTCGTCCTCCTGCCTCTTCCCAATCTGGCTGGACCGCTTGGTTGAAGCGGAGACCCTCCGATTACAGATGTTCACGACCGGCAGTTGCTAGTGATAATAAGAAACGGGCTTTGTCAGCTATTTTGTCCCTCTTTCCTATTTTCTCTGGTTAAAAAGAAGAAAAAAAACAAAATAGGGGCAGGTCCTAAATGTGAAACTCCAATGGCTACTTCTCCATACTACAGAATGGAGAACAAACTGTTTAAAACTTTTTTTCCTTAATAAAGAGTATTACTGATAGTGTAGTTTAAAGAGGCAAGTTGTTTGCTGTGCTCAGTTCTCTTGTCCAATTGATCCAAATTATATAGAGGTTTTGAATTTTGAATTGCATTACAGGAAGACAAGAGATTGATAGATAAAAAGATTGATCGATAACTGACTGAGATTTGTCTGGGGACAGAGTAAATGTTTCATTGAAAGGACCAACTGAGCTTCAAAATGGACTTTAGAAAATATTGATTTCATGGGGTTTACTTTGACCAGTCATAATGTTTCTAAATAATTGCAGAAGCAGAATCAACCAGACTTTTTCACTGGTTAAGGCAGCCCTTGTTTGCAGGTGCTTTTTAAAATCTTGAAAAATGGAAGACAGAAAAAACAAAGTTTCTTCTCATTCTACCTATTCCTTTTTAAGATCTTTCAGATCTTCAACAATCCAGTTTTCTTTCTTCTACTAATCTGTTTTCATATTATCTCAGTGGACAATTAATGTCTCACTATTACCAATGTTAAAGTGCAGTAGTTTATTTTGTAAAGACTATTCTATTTTGTTGGTTGCAATTCCACTGGCACTTTGTGCAACAAAATAAAATACTTGCAGAATGAGGCATTCCTCTAAAATTAGCTTGTATGGGTGTGTACTTTATATCATAATTATTAGAAATACTTTTGTACTTTCTGTTGTTGAATCAATGTGGCATATAAAATAAAGATTACATTAAAATATAACAATAGAAACATGCATATTATAATAATATAACTATACAATTATAGTCCACAATAGGCAATGTCCTTCATTTTTTATTGTTTATTTTACCCTTTGGAATCTCTTTCCTTCCCTCCCTCCTCTCCCTTTCACTCACACACACAGGAGATCATATTAATTCTGAACCGACCAGCTTTTCATAAGGCCTTAAAGACTTGGTTTTGCTGGTGGATGCAGGGATCTCAATGTGTGACACAATCTGTGCCATGATTATGTTAATTATTGATGATAATTAATAGATTTTGGAATAATATGGCTATGAATTGTGTTTTGTTTTTAAATATGGTTCTATATTTTGTTATATTAATTTTTATATTGCATTGATTTTATTTTGTTTTTAATTGCTGTAGCTGCCCAGTCATATATTTGAAATTGACAGCTATATAAATTGAAATAATAAATCCTGTGTACATCCTTTACTCATTCCACAGCTTCCAAATATTCATTGAAAAAGGTGAAACTTAAGCCTTTCAATTAACAAAAATCAGGATGGGTATTTTATTTCAGAGATAAATTATTCTTCAAGAAGGCAACTTCCACGTTGAGAGATTGCTTCTGAGCTCTCATGGAAGATGAAACTGTTAGTATATATACCCTGCAAGTATCTTTTGGGGAGATTCTATTTGAAGTAAGCAATCTCAGAGATAATCAGATCCTATAGTCTATTAATTGTAGTTATTGGCATCAGGCTAAAATCTGGGACACTGAGTTCTAGTCCCACCATAGGCATGGAGCCATCTGGGTTCTCTTATGCCAGTTTCTTGACAAAAATGCTAAATCCAGACTAAACATCTGGCTGACATAATAGGCTCCTGGATGTAGTCCCAGAGCAACTGGAACACCACTTGAACACCACTGTATTGACAACATCCACACCAGTCAATTGCAAAAGGCATCTTAATTGGAATATCTTACATCCTGTGACAGTACCTTTAACACCATCAAACAATAGCTGCCTATCCCAGGTTCTTGGGAAAGACTTCATGGACAAAAATGTGAAATCCAGTTTCATCAGCATCTCATTCAGCTCCTACAGTGCTGGTGTTATGTGATATATCAGATTATTTCCTTTAGATGTATTTTGCATTACCTCCAGTTTCTAGATGGTCTTTAAAGGCAGTCCTGTGGCGTTGGAATGGAAGATGAGGGAGGCATGAATGTGGTTGTTGTTTTATCATGCTTTGAGCTAGAGTTAGAACATAAATAGGGAAGCTGAAAATACTGTTTTGAATGATATCCTGATTCGATAATTCAATGAAAAGATTGGACTGGAAATACTTTCAAATACAGAGCAGAAGGATAGTATATTAATGATTTGAAAGAGATGGGATGATGTAGAAATGTTATAAATAAATATATACAATTTATTTGCTTTCAAGGCAAGAAAAATATTTATTTATTTATTTATTTATTTATTTTAGTATTGACTCAGGATCATTTTGAAATGTGGTGGTTTCAGCAAGGACTGAGCTGCTTGCCTTCTGCCCTGGCTATTTGCTTGTCTAGTTCTATTTTGCTTCCATACGTTATTGGAGTACTCTTACAACATGTTGACCCTTTGTTACCCTATATCAGGTCAGTATACTTTATATTTTTGTGCTGCAATTTATATTCTAATGTTACATCTGTGAAACTTTTCTTACTCTCCAGTTTCTGCTCTAAAGGTTTTTTAAAACAGAGTTAGGTTAAAGCCGTAGCATTTAATAATTTGAGTTTGTTATAAAATGACATGACAAACTTAAAATACATTAACATTCCTTGCAAATTTGAAAGACTTAATAGCAGTAGTAGGTTTTTTTTTCTTTATTGTTCTTTTTTCTTTTAACAAACATTGTTAGGTTTACTTCTCCATATCAAAATGGAAGTTTATTTCATAATATATTCATAAGATGGATAGACATGCACATATATAACAATAAAAATAGCACTTACAACTTAGACTTGTACTGCTTCATAGTTCTTTACAGCCCCTCTAGTTGGTTTACAGAGTTAGCATATTGCCCTGAACAATCTGGGTCCACATTTTACCAACCTTGGAAGGCTGAGTCAACCTTGAGCTGGTCAGAATCGAACTCTGCCAGTTGGCAGAATTAGCTTGCAATTCTGCATTCTAACCACAGCCACTACACACACATACACCACATATACACACATACTGAAGTGATTCTTCCCTCTTTTCCTTGCTCTTAAATTAGATTTGCAAAAGGTTACCAAACTGGCAGGATATTAGATGCATTTCCATATTTCTTTGCTTACTTTAAATATATTTTTCATTCATATAATGCTTTCCAAAATGGCTTTGCCTGTTAAAAAATACCGGTATCAGACCAAATATATAATGTAAGAAACAAGAATGAGTATGCTTAGAAACTCCTTTCAAAGCACATTGAACTGAATTGAAATGAAGAAAGTACAGAAAAACACTGTACTTTTGTATGTTCCATTCATTGTGGAACTTCACAATTTAATTTAATTTAATTTAATTTATTGAATTTATATACTGCCCCTCTCCTCGCGGACTCGGGGCGGTGTACAGCCAT
>JANHFP010000585.1:43876-60775 GCA_032468135.1 Calamaria suluensis | reverse complement strand
CCTAAAAAGTCAAAACTTAAAACCCCCTCCCTGCCTCATGCCTCCTCTCCTGATACATGATCCGTCATTAAGGGGCATGATAGCATATTAGGATTTTGTAATGCTCAAATGAAGCCTGTGTAAATTTAAACTTACTGTTTCAGGTCATGTCTTTTGCAACAACTCTGGATACTGTCCTACCGTCTAAATGACATCCCTTCAGACATTTGTTTCTTCACAGTTTTCTCCAGGCCAAAGATACCTAAAACCTGCCAATTTCCCCCATAAGTGTTTTCTTCCTGAATTCTTATCATCTGGGTGACTTGTCCTATGTATGTACTCTGACACAATGAACTTTGTCAGTGGTCTGACCAATATCCAGTGCCATAACTGGATGTAATATTATAGATATGGAACCCATAACTTCTCTGGGTCTTACATTTATGTTGCTGTGACCTATAAATGATTTTCCTTTTTTGCAGTGCATCACATTGTTCACTGAAGTTCAATTTGTGATTCACTAAGACTGGGATGGCAAGCCTATGGCATGTGTGCCAGAAGTAGCATGCAGAGCCATCACTCCGGGCACACCAGCCGTCCCCTGTTGCTCTTCTAGGTTCTGGTATGCACATGCATGCCGACCAGTTGCTCTTATGAGCACATGTGCGCCAGAAAGAAAACCAGGTTTTTGGCGTGTGCGTTCCAGGGAGCTGCTCTTCCGATTTCTGCTGCTTTCCTGCATACACATGCACTTATTTTTCGGCACTTGGTGCTGAAAAGTTTCACCAAGACTGCACTAAGACACTCAAATTCTTTTTTTTCCATATAATCTGCTCAGTATAACCTATGCTTTTGATTTTTTTAAATCTAAATGTAGAAGTTTGCATTATCCCTACCAAAATTCATATTAATAGTTTCTGTTTCAGCTGTCAAAATTCTTTTGAACTGTAATCCTGTCCTATAAGACAAGCACTATCCCTTTAATCTTTCAGTCATCAGTGAAATTGATATTTTACAACCCCTTATACTGGTTACTTGTATATGCTTATTCCCCCTTTAGTACCACCTGAGTTAACTGAACTTTTCAATGTGTATCCCTCGAATAATTGTACAAATTATTACAGCAAATTACTTTGCAAGAAAATGGGGATTCATATAACCTTTGTCAAACATTGCAATTGTTAAGACATACAATCTATATTTTGTATTGTTATATTAAAAATTGAAATCAATTATCTGGTTTCAGTATCCATACATGCCAGTCTTATTTATTTCAAATTAAACCTACATTACTTTGAGAGTAGATTCCATTGAGTATATTTCAACATCATAGGATGGAAATATCTAGTCATTCCTGGATTATTCAAGGAATAATTATTGGGCAAAATATTTTTTTTTTGCTTGAAATGAAAGAATTTGTACCTTGGTAAAATAATGCATATTTGTAATTTGAAAAGGAGCACATAAAGTTCTAATAGACAAGGGTAAAAAAGCTGTCATTCTGTGTTCTGATTGAGTTTGTTTTCAATGATGATGATTATCAATTGACATTGACTATTATCAGTATCAGTCATTTAGAGGATTTATAAATGTGAATTTCACAAATTAACTGTATGATCTTGAATTATGCAGTTAATACTTTTTATATATTTGCTTATTTTGCATAATTTATTCTGCTCATTTGAATAACTTTCAGGGCCTGCTTTGCTGGAAACTTGTTAGGTTTTTGGATTTGTCTCCAAAAAGGTACTATAAAACATATGGCAAAAATATAGAGCCTGATCGTTTTGTAAAGCCATTGCATCTGTTGTGTGTGCTATGTACTATGAAGAATCTTTTTGCAACTGAATCTAAGGCACAACACAATCTTAAAACTTGTACTTCCATATCTTTAAACTTTATATTATCAGATTTCTCTATTTAGCAATAGCTAATAATATACTATAACAATAGTACGTTTACAAAGTGTATAAACAACTTAAAATGTATTTAAGAATTAACTCCATCTTAAAACTGAAAAAGCAAGTATCTGTCATAATTTACGTATAATTTCAGAAAGTAGTTAAACAATTAAAACAATCACACATGTCTGTTTTCTGAGATTTCATTTTCCATAGGTTTCAATCCTTTTTAGATAAAATAATTCTTATTAATCTGATTATCCTGGATCTATTGATACTTAATAAATTTGACCCCATATGATTTTTTCCTATTTTTGCTCCCTCCCACACACATTTATCTTCAAAATAAAGAAACATACTTTGCTGATGTAGAAGATGTGTGTCTGTGTATTTTATGTGTGTATATGCAAAAAATAGAAAATAATTGATCATTTTATAATAGGAAATAGAAACATTTCTCCCTTTTCAAGTAATTGTTGTAGTTCCTATTGTTATGGAAATCCACTGTTGAATGTATTAATTTACTTTCCAACCTTGAATAATCAGTAATTATCAGACTCTTCTTTGGTGCTCTTCTTTGTTCCTAGTCAGCTGAATTTCTTGAATAGAACAGATGTTAAAGAGATTAAAGAGATACAGAGATACAGATGCGGTGTAATGGGGTGAGCTCCCATTACTTGTCCCAACTTCTGCCAACCTTGCAGTTTTGTAAAAAATGCAATAGAAAAAATAGGGACCACCTTTGGTGGGAAAGTAACAGCATTTCGTGCTTCCGTCATGTCAGCCACATGACCACGGAGATGTCTTTGGACAGTGTTGGCTCTTCAGCTTTGAAACGGAGATGAGCACCGACCCCTAGAGTCGGAAATGACTAGCACATACGTGCAAGGGAAACCTTTACCTAAAGAGATTACTATACTATTGTCCCTCTTATATCTAACTCTGTTTTTACAGTAAGCACAACAGTTACTTAAAGGGATCAGTGATGACACAATTTATATCTCTTTCTTTTAGAAATACTAGGATGTACAAATACCCCATATGAAAAAGGAATTTTTACCTTGGAAGTAATTGTTCCTGAAAGGTAAATGTTGATTATTCTGAGTTTTTGAAATTCAAAACAAATGGCCATATAAAATGGGCATATTATCTATAAATCTTCAAAATGTTGGAATAGGAACCAGAAAGTTTTCAACGAACTTCTCTTTAGTAAATTCAGTAACAAGTAATTGGGATTTATAAATTGAAAAATCATTTTGGAATAAAGAACAGATTGTAACCCATTAAAAAGTCTTCCTTTTCTAATAATGAAAACTATTTCTGAAATAGGTATCCATTTGAACCTCCAAAAATGCGGTTTCTTACTCCCATTTACCATCCCAACATTGATTCAGCTGGAAGAATTTGCCTGGATGTTCTTAGATTACCACCCAAGGTAATGCACCGCATCACTTCTATTATAAGTTACAGTTCTATTATCCTTAAGAGAATGGCCTAGAAACATTAGCTTAAAAATCTCATTCTCCAAGGATGGTTTTACTGGGATGAAATTTATAACACTGGAATAATGAATAGCAAGGATTGCACTCTTTTCTTCTAAAGTCCTGTGACAACTGGACTCTAATTTTATCTGTAGCTCCATTATCTGAAATAGGCAGAAGAAATAACCTTGAGGAACTGGAGGAAGAGCCTCAACCAAGACAATGGCCAGATAAAATCTGGTATGGGGCAGAAATGTAATTTGAGAAAGGGTCTCAGTCATGACTCTTCCTAGTTTTTATTTTATTTATTTATAAAATTTATTTACTGCCCATCTCATTTCCAGTGACTGGGTGGCTTAGTTCTCATGAAGGGAATGAAATCACATCCAAACTTGATATTCTGCTACTATAACCTTTTAATAAAACTAGCATTAGCTCCTCTGGTTTCCAAGCCTACAATATCTGGGAGGGCTGATGCTGTATCATTTTAGATAAAATTACACTAACATGGAGATCTATGACAGCTGCTATGGTTACTGATATAAATGGCTTTATCTGTGCAGGATGCAGTCCTTGTCATGCATAGTGCTACAAAGAGATCACTTGCTGGGTTTGTCCTGCTGAAGTAATTTTGTTGTAAAACTTAGGAGCCTTATGTGTGAAGTGATATTTTTGCAATAAGTTTATTTCACCGTACACATGAATTACTATTATTCATGAACATAGCATCCATAAACCTATGAACTACAGCCAGAACCATACACCTAAAAACTAGAAAGTTACCAATGTTACAGCTTTTTTAAAAAAAATACATCAAGGTGGACATAACTTATATACCATCCACCAGTAGTTTATTAAGCTCAATGTATATTAAATGTATTAAGTGATATCTAGGAGCCATTGAATATTGGAAAAGAAAATGTGTACATAAACTGAGTAACCTAGGGCTGCCTTGGAAAAAGTATATGCTTAACTGGTTAGAAGGTAAAGAAGTACATGTTCATTAAGAGCTGAGATTACTCTGCAACCTTTTTACTACAGACTTCACTTCTATAACTTGGGAGGCAATTAAAACACTCAGTCTGCAATAATATTTGACAAATCTTGTAGGATAATTTACTTTCTTCAATATATTTTTTTCTTATATTTTTGCATTTAAGGGTGCTTGGAGGCCATCCCTGAACATTGCTACTTTGCTAACTTCCATCCAGATCCTCATGAATGAACCTAATCCTGATGACCCTCTCATGGCTGATATAGTAGGTTTCATTCTTTTATTTAATTGAAATATAATGTCCTTTAGACATTTAAATTGCCTGGTTTTCAAGGAGATATTTTGTGATTTCTTCATATTTATTTGCACAATATTCTTCAGATAGAACATCAATGAATATAATTTGTGGTGTAGTAAAACATGCTAATAGAATTTTTCAATGTTCGGGGTTACAAAATTCACATATGTTACATGCAATATAAAAACCATTAAAGCTTCTTTCAAAGTTTAGCTTTTATGTATATATAAGGTGAAGTCTTCCATATTGTCATATGAATCTGCCATTAAACATTAAACTATATGTTAAGATGAGAGGCCATAATTATCCTTTTCTCTACCCTTTTTATTATGTCTAGTCTTCAGAGTATAAATACAACAAGCAAGCATTTATCAAAAATGCCAGACAATGGACAGGAAAATATGCAAGCCAGACAACAATGGTAAGAAATACATTACTTCTGTTACAAAGGAATGGGGTGTTGGTTAATTTTCACATGTGTAGTCTTGCTGTGAGTGAAATCTCAATTGCATAATTGCCTATCTTCCTGTAAATGAGTTTGTGTAGTTGTAGTGTCCTGAATGTGCCATGGTGTACATATCCTGGATTTTATCTTTGCCAGGAAAACAAAGTGTTTCCTGGGATGGCAGTTTGGGTTCCTGGCCAGGTTGTCATAACTCAAAATGTCAAGTTTTTTTCAACTGACAGCTTATTGTATTAGTGCCTGATCTTGTAAAACATGCCTTGGGTAAAAAGAATTTGAAATTTATTCTATTACAACCATATTTTATTTGAAATTCTATTAGGTATGTGACTCGGTAACATACATGCTTAATATATGAGGAAAATATAGGTCTTGACTTATGACCATTGGTTCAGCAACTGTTAGGAATTACTGTTTATAAATGTCACATTAAAGCTGCTTCATATCTCTTAACAGTTCTCTGAAATTCTTTATTTTAGGGAATATATTTAACCAGTTATCTGAAAACAGTTTGTTCCAGTTGGACCTGAAGAAGTAGACAGGGTCCTTATGACTATTAGGGTAGCTAGTTGTGTATTAGATACTTGCTTTTCCTGGTTAGTAAATATCACCAAGAGGATGACTTGTAGGTGGATCTGAGCAGTTATTAATGCACTCCTGGCCTTCTAGAAGACCCTAAAACCTGCTGTGCTGCTTCGCCTAGGGCCCAGGTAGAGGCTTGCTACATTGGGGGTGACTGACAGGAATATTCTCATCCTGAGGCTGCCATCATCTTGGTTTTAACTTAATATTTTTATTGGATGGGTGGGTGGATGAACTCTGCATCCTGATATAGGTGTCTGCTTTTCACACTGAATGATTGTCATGTCTTGGCATACAATCTTGATATTCTTCATTCATCTTTCCCAGTACTTTTCCTCACTTGAGGCAGTATAGTAAGATTTGGATAACAGGAAACTTTTGAATCATATTTTAGAGAAGACTGGAGCTGAATTACTATTGTTATTAAAACTTTTACCTGTATAGTGCATATGATGAACAAAAACTGAACATCTGTAGGAAAAATATATTCTCTGTTCCAATAAACAAGGGTATGTAGCCCCTCAGCTACATGTTGGTTCTGCATGATCCAGGTTCCGGGTCAGTGGGAAGAAGGGACCCAGTTTTAGCACTTTCACTTTTCTTCCAAGGAAGTAGCAGCTACCTGTTGTATTTTGGCTCTTTTTGCTTTTCCCAACAAAGAAGGAATTCAGAAGGGAGAGTTGGAGAGTTGATAGACTAGGCTTCCTACTCTTCTTCCAGCAATCATAATGGGAGAAACATTGAAAGTGTGTGTCTGTGTTTGTTTGAGAAAAAATTGAATTAGAGTACATGGACCTGAGAGGAAGACATCAGTGTAGAAATAATACACTGGTACACATGTAGATATGTTAGATATGTTTGAATATCTAAATATGTATATTCATATTTGGATGTGATAGCCAGTGTGGACTTTTAATTTAAGGGAATGCCTATTTTTCAGAGTATAAAGTAGCTTTTAGAAAATAACAATAACGTGTTTTATTTGTTTACAAACTTGCATAATATTACTAGGGAGAAAAAAGTATTGTAGTTACACAGTTGAAACACCAGGAGGCACCTGGTCCTTTAAAAATATAATACTGCAGTAGTGCCGTTTTTTCTCCTAACTAAAGAAAACTCAAAAATTTAAAAATTATTTTTTTGTATTTCAAACTGAAATAAATAAAATACTAGGTTTGTAATTTGTAGACGGAGCTTTCTGTTTGTATTTGTTTGTATTTCTTTTATAGTGATATTTCTTTCCAGAATTTCTCCCTGACTGGCCTTTGTGAGAATTTCAGTCATTATAATAAAGATGTACAGAAAGTATATAGAAAGGTTTATGACTTACAAAACATTATGAATTTCATACTGCAGGAGTGTCAGAAAGTTAATTTATTCATTTTGGACAGAAATATAGTTCTGTGATATGAAACAATGAAGGAAAAATTTAAAAAGCTAATAAAATTGATAAATTGTAAAATAGAGTGCCTAAAAATCTATAGTGAGTTGAAAAAATATAGTGTCTGTGTATTTAAAGAGCAGAAAATTGATTCTGAAGTTCTAAGCCTACATTCTTGCAAGATATGAATAAAAGTTATTCATTCTTTGAACAACTGGTGATAGAGAATGAAACATTCTTTTTCTATCTCATTGTTTTTCTTTGATACTCTTTCAGCCTTTAGAAATCACCAATGAAGAGAATCACAAAAGCCAGGATGAGTTCCCAAAAGATCCCAATATGTCCCAGAAGAGGAAAGGAAGCAATTTCAGTGGATTGTCCAAAAAATGTCGCTTAGAAACATAATAATTTCCTGCTATAGTATTTCAGTGTTCGTTCACTGTTCATTCTTAATCTAATGTTTCAATCTTTTAATAGGTTTAATGCAATTGATGTACTGTTTTTTCATTATCTAATGGTAGTTTTACTGTATCAGTGACATGATGTTCAGTGTGGCATGTCTGTTTTTTTAAAAAATAAATAAAATCTTACATTTCTGTAATCTTTCCATAAAGAGTATGTTCCTCTGCACTTTATGTATATTTAGAATGAAAGCAATACATAATAATTTGAATTTGTTATGACTGATGTTTTGAATGGATTGTAAACAGTTTCTTTTGATAGTTAAAAGACTGTGTGGTTTCTTTATATTCACTTGCTACAGAATGAATAAATATAAAAACGTGTATATGTTGCTGTTGTTCAGCTGTTTTGTAAGTCATACTCTATTATTGGCAAGCTGCATCATCTGAACATTTCAAACTTTCAAGGTGAATCCATACATTCACATACAGTACTTAATCTATAAGCATTAGTAGGAAAAATAGTTGTAGGATATTGATTAGTTGATGTTTCTTATTATATGCTGCCTTTAAAAAAATCACTGTAGTTAAGTGAATCTGGCTTCCCCAATTGGTTTTGCTTATATTGTTTTTTGTGTTTTTAACTGTGTAAGATGCCCAGTCATATGTGAGTTGGGCATCTATGTAAATTGAATAATGAATCGCTTTACAGCTCTGAGAATTTTTCTCCCTTTTCCCTATGATTTTTTTTTTTGAGGGGGAGAGGAACCCCCAGTTTCTGCTAAAGTCCCAGTGATGTGCCATGTGTTGGTACTTTTTTCCTTGCAGAGAACAAAGACATTCTTTTAGCAAACATTAAACTTTGTCTTTCCCCAATTTCTTAAGTCTGCTTATTAATCCACCTTTTGGCTTGCGCAGTCAGTCCTGTGAGCTAGTCCAAACAAGAACCCAACCATGAGTATTAACACTACATTTATTGTAAGAGTACAGTAACAGAATCTTGCAAATCTGAAAGCACAGCTCTCTCCCCTCCCATTTGCCTTTACTGTCCAGGGAACTAGGAAGGGTCCCTTCTGAGGTGCTTTCCATACCACCATTTCTTCAGTGGCTTCTTCAGTCTCTTACCTGACTATTGCTTTTGCTCGACTCTTCCTCCTCCTGTCCCTCAAAAGTATTCCCACAAAAGACCATTATATAGGTCTTCAGTGTCATAGTCTGATTTTTAGAATTTTCCTTGACAAAGCCCATGTAATATGTGGATTTATTATCCCCTACCATATTCTAAATGTTTTTATACTTCCAATTGTAAATTTGTTGTTTTACTATTTCCCGCCATGTTCTAAGTACTTACTTTGATATTTCCAATTATTTTATGTACATTTGTAGTTTTCAGTATTTCATGTTCTTGATTGCAGTATTATTTAAATGTTTTAAAAAGAGACGTGTTGAGGAAAAAAAAAGATGAGCTTACTTAACATTCCAGTTCCTTATAGATTTAATTATACTGATTAAAAGCAACACGCTTTGATCTACATGTTTATTTTTTCAGTTATCTGAAATCACAGACTATTAATACTGCACTAAAGCCTTCTTTAAACCCAACTGACTTTAAAGGGAGAGTGCTCATTTATTCGTCTTCATTGAATTATATACATGAATAGTAAAAGCTGAGATATCTTTTTTTTGGGGGGGGGGGAGAGTTTTCTGAGGATATGTGTGATGCCTCAAGTTTAGTTTAGCTAGACAGTTTAGCTGCTGCCAAGATAAAGTACCTTATTAAAAAAAATCTTTGCTATTTTTGTTTGAGGTGCAGTCTACTTTATATCTGTCTGTATGACAAACATTTTACTTGAGGAATTTTTATTTTCTCCTTGCCTAGCATTATTTCAATATATTTGGCCATTTAGTAGTTCTTCTCAGCATATACGTACATGTGCACACACACACAGATGACCAGATCATAAATGCATGGACATCCTTTGGTCAATCTTATTTGTTACCATCAATCTCTCTATACCATCCAGATTTGTTTCACTGTCTTCAAATTCCACTTCCTATTTAATAATCCCCAACATGGGATAATGCAGCCAAAAACATAACAGCCTTTTTAGAAAGATTACATAAACCATAAGCAGGAAGACGTTCAGGTAATACTGGAGATTAACCTCTTATAAGAAAACAATATACATGCTTTTCCTTTTCTTCTGTAAGAATAGCAAATACATGTCTTATGCGGAACATATGCAATGTTCATATATTAACATTGTATACTTGATAAGTTGCAGTTTTGTAATCAAAAAAGTCAAAAATAGTATGAAATTTGTTTTTTATTTTTCTATGTGGTCTTCAATAAAGAATGTTTTACAAATTAATATACAAAAAAGAAAATTAGGAGTTTATATAAGGGTCATACGAGGGACGGTAGCTATAAATCTATATAAATATACACATAATATACAAACATGCTGGACATTGCATTTATGGCACAATGTATGTACAGATAAAAGCACACATGTGACATTTAAAATCATTTCATCTGATACCTTTGTCAGATATAAGGTGGAATCTTGCCCTGATTTTGAACGTTATCAAACCTGTAGAATTTTTGTCTGAGTTATTTGATCCTGACTTAAGCAGCAAGTAAGGATAATTGTTTCTTCTAAGTATTGTCTGGTTTAATCTTATTTGAGAGAAAATGAAAATCAATGTTATGTCACGGGATACAAAATCAAAATAATTCAAATGATATCAAAACCCAAAGAACTTGGAATAATTTGGCTACATGTTTCATATTTTTAATAAGTACATTTATTTGTCAGGAAGGCAGCAGAGATCAAGATATTGAACAATTAACAAATGACTCAAGTATTTAAATACTCTAGTGTTTTCCTATCAATGCAGAGTCTGGTTTTTTTTCAGATGAACCAAATGTTGATTCATTGGTTGCTGGCTGAATCTGATGTTATAGTAGAAAATGGCAAAAAACACCCTTTGGATATGCTGGATTTGGCTAACAACATTTAACAACCATGTGATTCTCTTAACCATGGTAATTCACATAAAGTCTGTTGTGAAAATGATCATAAAATTGAGCCGGGTGACATAGAGACCCACCTAATGATTGCAACTTAACAACCAAACTTCCAGGCTCAGTTGTGGTCATAAGTTGACTACACAAACATATAAATTTCCAAAATAATTAGGATATGTACTCTACACAGAAATGCATTTGATTAACCATTTTGTATTCTGATGGTAATTCAGCCAAGCTTCAAAATTTTGAACTGGGTAAAGTGTGTTGAGCCTGCTATACAATACAATAACATTTGTGTTATTGCCTATTTTTAAAGGTCAGTAAGTATTAACCAATAGTTAATCATTTTTCTGTAGAAAGGGATTTCACTGAATTCAGTGGGACATTTCTGAATAATCTTATTTGGGATTGTACTATATAATTCCCAGACAAACACCCTGTTTTCATTTTTATCCTTTATGAAAGTGAAATTCTAGAAACCAGGATTCTTCACAAATTATAGTAACCAGTATTATTATTTTAGTAAAATTAGTTTTGAGGAGGTAGAAGGAAGAAACATCAGGATTGTATGTAACATTCCCCACTTTATCTACCGTATTTTCAGTTTTCTCTCCTTTATGAAAACAGACCTACCACTATAGTCCATCTATATTCTGAAAAGCCCTTCAGAACTCTAAAATGTTAATAAGAATTCAATGTAGAAACCTCATGTCCTATATTCTCCATGCATTATTAATTAGTATTGATATCTATTTTAGCAAAAAAGAGTGAGCAGTTAATCTGGGGATATACCATCAACCTGTAGCTTTTAAATGCCTGAGAACATTTAATGTACCTTCTAAGAATGAATTTAGCAACACTGCTAGCCAAAATTACTTCTACACAAACCCTTTAGAGGCTTCAATTGAACATAATGGAATCTAGCTCTAGATTATCCTATGTTGCTCTCATAATGAATGACTTCTCTTTGGAAAGACAAGCTGTATGACTTTTCTAGTCTTACATTGAAAAAAAAACCTGATTAAAAATTAAATTTTCTAAATCAAATTTTCATTTGCACTATTTTTAAGCTTAAACCTCAGGCTAGTTGAGTTTATTATGATTGTTCACTACTAGCAATACTGACAGTACCAAACTCTTAGATGTATATACCACTTCATAGTGCTTTATAGCACTCTTCATAGCAGCTTACAGAATCAGCATATTTCCCCCAACAATCTGGATTCTCATTTTATTGGCCTCGGAAGGAAGGCTTAGTCAAGCGATCAGTATCAAACTCCTGGCAGTGGCCAGAGTTAGCCTGCAATACTGCATTCTAACCACTGCGCCATCACTGCTTTATTTGCTGAGTCATTTATTGGATTTTATCACAGCAATTTGATTCCTAGTGGTTCTGAATAAACACTTTTAAATACATGCTTAGTTACATGTAGGACCATGTAGGAAGTATTGTTTTTGACTGATTACAGTGGCCATGTCTCCTTGTATGATTGTTATTATTATGTGGACATTTTTCCTGTCTCTACATGTGGGCTACATGTGCAGTCACACATTGCATTGAGTAAACATGAATGGATAATCTTTTTATGATTCATGTGCTTTTTTGACAACAGTTCTAAAAGATGACAAGATTGTTATGAGACAGAGGCATTGCTATGTAAAAATTGCTTTTTAGTTAAAAACCATGAGCTGAAGTCACATTGTTTTCTTGAGGTTTCTTCTCAATTCAGTCCTTTTTAGTTGATATTTATTGACTAAAGTGATCCACCTATCATAAAAACTAACAGCTATAGAATGGTATAATTCCTATAAGGGCAGAATTGGTGGAGTACTTGTTATCCTGGGTTTGTTATTTTTCTTGGACTTGCAGATATACACACACAATATGAAGTTTTATTTGGGGTTCCTTAATTTCTTATCAGGTTTCACACTGCTGCAGTAAGAGAGGAGGAGGCCCAGCAGGCTAGGCTGCAAAGGAATTGCTGCCATTTTACTGACCTTGCTTTCAGAAGAAGAAAGACAGGGAATCACCGTCCCTCCCAGAAGAGCCACTTGCTCAAGCTGTTGGTGGCTCCAGGAGAGGATCTTGTGTGATTCATTTATTTTACTGAGAGAATGTGGATTGGCTCTTATAAATGAGATGTGAAGGCTGGTGAAGGAGGTTTAGGGAACAAGGCAATCCAGAGGTTGCTCTTTGCCTGCTCTCTGGCTTCTGATGTAATTAGCAGCTCATCTTCGGCAAGATAGGAAGGTTGGGTGGATAAGCCGCCGACATGTCCTCTGGCACCTGCTTTTTGCTGGCAAGGGATCAAAGTCACTGAGGAGAAGCTGTAGGCATCCAGAACCGAGGAACACCTAGGAGGCATTCTAAAGACATCTGGTGCTTCAAATACATGCTCCATATCGGAGAAAGGAACAAGAGCTTGGGTAGAGTCACAGGAGCTCTTCTCTGTATCCTCAGAAATACAGGACTGGGCACAGCTTTCCTGGACCTGACTCTTCTGCTTCAAAAGGCGCAAACCATCCCTAAAGTGGGGGTTAAAGAGTAAATAAAGCAAGGGATTCACGCAGGCTGGCAGGGGTAACACCACCAAGAGCACAGACTTGATGACTTCGGGGGTGATGAGAATGAGGCTAAGCATAGAAGAGAAGGTGAGAAAAGCCACAGGGCAGTAAAGGAGGCAGTTGGTGAAAATGAGCCAAGCGACATGTTTGATCATAGCACAGTCCCAGACAGAGTCAAATTCACCTTTCAGCAGGTTGCAATAGAGGCGGATGTACGTCCCGGTGATAATGAGAAAGCAAAGCGTATTCACTAGCACCAAAGCTACCATGAAACCCAACATGGAAGGTTTCCCGTCAGGAAGCAGGTGGGGCAGGCAGAGAGGGGAGGCCCCGTACTCTCCAATGGAGAAGAGGGGCAACATTGCAGCCACTGAAGAGAGGAGCAGGCAACTCAGGGCACCCGCCTTGACAGCACCAAAGGAAGGAGCCTTCCCGTACGTCCGCATGCATGATACTGAAAGGCTGCACTGCACTGCAGCGAGGGTTAAGAGAAGGATGGAAGCTTCTGAAGCGAAAACAGACAGGAATCCAGTCACTTGGCAACCTGCACCCGTCTCCCACCTGGCCCCGTATTTGGCAAAATGACCAAAGGTGACTGCATCCACAAACGCTAGGATAGCACAGTATATCCCCGTCAACATATTGGCTCCGGCAATGGATCCAATGGTAAACTTGATCGGGGACAGATAGCCTGGGGAGGCAAAGACAACCACAGCAACCAGTCCGTTGCACAGCACAGAAACCAGCACGATCAACCAGACACCCAGTCGAATGACCCAGCTTTCAAACAGATGATCGCAGGGCTTGAAAGGACCTGGAAAGAAAGAAAGGAGCCACATTAATAAAAGGAAGGAAGGAAGGATCACTGCAACAATGAAGTGGCAGAAAAATTGCCGAGCACCCATTCAAGAATGTCTTAATCATATTGCCTCACTTGCTTTTACAGATGACGATGATGATGATGATGCCAACAGAAGGTTATCAAAATAGAGAGCAGCTGTTCCGAGGCCAAAGGCACAAAGCAGAGCCATGCTAAATTGTCTTAATTCACCATTTTAAGGTCATTGCTGCAATCAAAGTTCTGCAGCTGACCTTTCAGAGAAAAAAACGGTTCATTTGGGATATTATATTTGGCTTCCACTAATTGTAGGAAGAAACAAATAAATAAATAGGAGAATAAAAACTCTTTTAGATTACTGAAAAATCTGCTTATTTTCATCTGTGATTTCAACAGATGCTGTGTTTACGCTTTGCTACATCAAAATGTTGTTTCGTTTTGGATTGGTGTATAGTGTGTGATTTCTAAAGTATGTTTTAGGGCTTATTGTGATATGATTTTCCCCACCCCATATTAGAAGTTAAAATTTTGCTGTATATTTAAAAAAAGTAATCTAATTGTTGCATTCATTACCATTGCATCAATCCTAACACAGTGACAAATACATTTCTTATTCTTCACAATAGCACTTTTTCATGCCACTTTACTTCCAGGTTATTGTGGGCTTATGTGTCTAGAACAGGGGTGTCAAACTTGTTTTGTCACGTTGTCATTGTTGTAAATTATATTGTATGTATTTTGGTAATGTTCTTACCGGGGCTGGGTGTACATTGGATGTTGGTAAGTAGTTTTGAATCATCAAGGTCTGTCTGGAAGTCATCCATGTCTAAGTCATCTAAACAGTAATAAAGAAAGGTAGAATTACAAGCATGTTAATACTTAACTTGTTTTATACTTAGAATGAAACATTTTTCTTATTTTGTTAAAACCATGGCTGTTGAAGTGACATAAATATCAACTCTGCTATAATATACTACTTTACTGGATCTCATACAGCTCATCTTGAAAAAAAAGTGTGACTTAACATGCTAAGAAACTGAAAATAAATCAAACATATGTAATAATTGTTAAAAACAAAAGGACAAAAATACATTTCTAAACTGTCTGTTTTCTGATTGAAAAATTAGTTCTGTTGAGTTACATCCATAAAATAACTACTCTGTAGAGCATTAAAAAGTTGCAGTCTCAAAGGAGATATACATAGCTATAGTATGTTCCTTAATACCAAACTGGCAGGAATCAAAGGATATTTCTGTGTCCCCCCCCCCTGAAATTTTGTTGCTTAGTTATAAAGGGGTATGTTAGAAGAATTCCAAGTCAGAACAGAAAGTACTTTCAGAGTTCCTTAAATAAATCCCAGGAAATCTAGAACCATATTTTACTCTTTAATTAAAAAAAAGTATTTTGGTCCATGTCATATTTAATTTTCTAGCTTGCCTCGTGAACATTTTCTAATCTTTAATTTTAGATTTTATAATAAGGGCATTGGTCAGTTCTGTAGTAGCATATCACTTCTGGAAAATTTTCTTAATGTAGGGTTTTAACCACTAGTCCTGAATCATCAACAATTTGGGTCCAATTCTAGGGGTGACTCCTGTGACATAGGCTAGCAAATGAACTGTATTTCACAGGTACAGACTCCAATAAAGAGAATATTTATAGTTCAGGGTTGAAATAAGATATCCTTGGTGCTCTCTGAGCTTGGTTGTTTTCTTGCAGACATTTCATTCCCCAAACTAGGTTACATCATCAGTGCTAGTCCAGGTACAGACTTTCATCAGATGCAACTCTCTTTCCTTATTCTGGAATGAATGAAAAGCTGTCTCTGTAGACTTTCTACTTTTGTCAATAAAATCATGTAAATTCTACCATTATTTTTCTCTCCAGTAAAGTTAGTTTTCTGTCTTCAAGAAAAAAACTTATACAGCACATAATATGAATATTTCCAAGGAAGTTTAACACACACACACACACAGAGAGAGAGAGAGAGAGAGAGAATGAGAGAATGAGAATGAATTTCAAGTCACTGCTAGTTCCTTACAAAGGTAAACCCAGATCCACCTCAGCTGAACTAGGAAGATGCTGGCAACCAGAGAAGGACCTGTTGCCCAGTAGTCTAGACTTTTGCTGTTTATTTTCGTGAAGGTGTTGAGAACATGATTTGGGGCAGTTTTAGAAAAGGTGCATATTTTCCCCCCACAAACATCCTGCCTGAAAAGCAGCCTACTTATACCAAGGGAGCCATACAGAGCTTCCATTAAACTTGCAAGCAAAAAAATGATCTTGTATGCTACTGAATGCATAGCAGGAATCAATGGTCTGATGCACACTATATGCAAGACCCCCCTCTTTTGCTGGCTTGAATTGACTCTGTTTTCTAGTTCAGAATGTGGCTGAACTAAATATTTTCCTGGAAGAGAAGAGAGCAAACCTTCTTCCCAGTCATTGGCAAGCAGATGCAGAACCACAAGACTCCACTGTAGATGATAAACTAATGTGCCCCTTGATACCACAAAGTTACTGGTAATGCTGGAAGGTGACAAAAGAAAATGTGATTATACTCATGTTGGAATAATCAAAGCGGGTGTTCTGCTTCCCAAAGAGTGGAAACTAATTCCTACATTAACATGTTCACGACTAAACAAACAATCAGGTAGCTAACTATCTGCAAGCACTATGTTCTTTGTACCTGAAAGCAGGAGGTGACATAGGAATTGAATGAGGAATGGTTATAAGGCATTCCTATATAGTAAATCAACCTGGTTTCCCTTACACATGTGTGCTAGTCGTTTCTGACTCTAGGGGGCGGTGCTCATCTCTGTTTCAAAGATGAAGAGCCAGCACTGTCTGAAGATGTCTCTGTGGTCATGGGGCCGGCATGACTCAACGCCAAAGGTGTTACCTTCCCACCAAAGGTGGTCCCTATTTTTTCTACTTGCATTTTTACGTGCTTTCCAACAACTAATTCTTATACTTAATTTA
>JANHFP010000585.1:29835-41027 GCA_032468135.1 Calamaria suluensis | reverse complement strand
AAGATAAGACTTAATATAAGTTCTAATCTGTGTTCGATCAGATTCAGTTTGACTTGTCCTCCAAATACGCTCTAGGCATCTTTTCTGGATACCTAAATTTGTCATGATTCCTTGAAGCTAGTGAACTCAGTTCAGCCATCATCTTCAAAGAAACCAAACAGATCTTTCTTTTTTTCTTCTTCTGTTCATGCATTTTATATCTTTCCGTTTGTCATCCATTTGTGTTTAAGCAAGGAAAAAAGGGGAAGACACCCTTAAGCCAAGTTAATCACCAGGTCACTACAATAGTTGATATGTTCATATGTCCATTTACTCAGCAATAAAACCAAAGTGGCCATAGCCGCCTTCTGGGAAATTTCCCAATCACCCAAGGCTTAAATGTCTATGGAGAACATATATCTGTCCTATGCAATATAACTTACAGCTTGATGAGGGAATGAAGCGTCATAAAAGCTTCAGAGTGGATAAACTGAATGTAATTCCAACTCAGGTCTCTGCAAAGCAAAATACATATTGTGATGGAAAATATGCTTTATATTGGTTTTTCTTCAACTTGCTACTCTCTAGGTAGCAATTTTATTTACAATACTTGGTTTATATATATTGAATCAATCATAATTCTGGAAATAAATAAAATGTAAGACATTAGATGCTGTATGACTGTAATCTTGTAGCTTGTATCCTTAAGATTTATATTGACTGTTTCCTAATATGATTTGATTGCTTATCTGTACCCTATGACTATCCAATAAGTGTTGTACCTTATGATTCTTGATGAACGTATCTTTTCTTTTATGTACACCGAGAGCATTTGCAACAAGACAAATTCCTTGTGTGTCCAATTACACTTGGCTAATTAAGAATTCTATTCTATTCTGATCCTGTTGCTTTGCACAGTTACTCATTATAACCAAAACCCAAATGTTTAATTTAATTATTGAGATGACAACTTCTTGAAAGTCAAAGAGAATTCCTGAATTGTGCTCAGAGAAATTCATGTTTGCATGAAGACTTATGGATAACTTCACTTTTACATAATATTTGTTTTTATTAACCACGCATGTCTTTATTGCAACTCTGTGTGCATGTGAGGGAGATTGTGTGCCTCGGTGCCCATTTGGATAAGTTATGTAGTGCTATTAAAATAGCTTCTAACCAATATTCCAAAACCTTTAGTCAGGAAACTAGTATAGGGAAAGGGATAGAAATCAACACTCAGGGCTTTGAGGTTAAAAGAATCCGCATATAATTACTTTTTGCAGAGCAGTTAAAATAGTTGACAGGCTAGCAAGGCAAATTAATGGTGAATCTTGTTCATTAAATATTTTGTAGATTAAAAAAATCAGAAATATTTTGGAATGTGCATCAGTTTCTCCCCGTTCGTGATTTTGAAGAAGGTAACATATCATAATTTTTCTCTGTGCGTGTGTGTGTATGTGTATGTGTGTGAGAGAGAGATATGGCACAACAAAGGCATCTTTCCCCAATATAATGTCTTCCAGATGAGCAGAATTTTCGTTCCCCAAATCCCTACCTAGCACAATCATTAGCCACGCTGGCTAGTGATTTCAGAGTCAGAGGGCATATATTATAATCCAACATTTATGGAGAGTACCAGGTGGGAAAGCCTTCTTTTGTGTTCATATTTCAAGCTCATTTTGTAGAGTGCTTTTTTGTAGGCCTGAGTTTATGCTTAACTGTGTTGGGATCAAATGTTGGGTGACCATGGGCTAAGAGGCCAACTTCTTTGAAGAATTCTTTCTATAATTGAGCCTGTAATCTTGTCAAGAGCAGAAAGCCTTACTCGGCTCACAATCTCCTGACTCTTTTCTTCTATCCCAGAAGGCCCTGAGAGCTCCCTGCTGGCTGTACTTACAGGGAGCGGAGGGCTGTGAGCTGCCCAAAGGTGTCTGCTCCAATTTCGTGGATACAGTTGTGCTGAAGGCCACTGCAAAGACAGAAAGGCTGCAATGAGAGAGAAAAACTTGCTTCACTGGCAACAGAAGAAAGTACTTCTGCGAAGAAGGTTACATCTATTAAGGATTGCATGGGATTCAAATTTCAAGGGGAAAGTGGGTCAAGGAACTTACCCACCCAATCCTCTCCCACCCTTTTCCCCCTGAAGAGCCTCAGGCTTGGGGCAGTGCACCATTCAAATCAAAAGCGTGCAAGTAACAACAGTTTCTTTTTACCAAGAGTTCCCAGGCCTCTTCAACATCTGCTCCTGCTATGGAGCTTGGAGAGCTCCATGACACCAGATGATATTCTCAGCCATAAGAATACCATATCTAAAGGGAACAGGCAGAAAACACTGGGGACTCTGTGCTTTCATGTCTTGCTTTCACTGTAACCTTTGTAACTCAAGCTCAGCTATAAGATATTTTGGAGGCTCCCATTATTCTCTGCACCAGAACAATACAAAGATTAATCCAAGACTTTATGTTATCTACTTGGCACAGTAAGAGAGGAAGGTTTAGTTTAGTTTAGTTTATTGTCATTGCATCTCGTGCAACGAAATGAAATGCCAACTTCAGTGTACATTATTATGAAAAAAAAAACACAAATGCACATCCTTCGCATCCTATGCAATTGAATTGAAAACCTGATATTGCATTAATATTGCACTGTACAGTAGAATTCAATATAGTTACTGCTCTGGGATAGAAGCTGTTTTTCAGCCTATCTGTCCTTGCTTTTATTATCCTGTATCATCTGCCATATGGTAATAGTTCATGACCAGGATGAGATGGATTTTTAAATATGATTAAAAATTGTTTAAATTGTTTTATTGTAAAAATTCAATAAAAAACTTTTTTTTTAAAAAAAAAGAATGTTTTGAACTTTCCAAAAACCCTTCCAAAGAGGAGCGAGGGCGACCAATGATCCTTTGAGCAATGATGTTCACCCTCTGGAGCACTGTCCTATCTGCCACTGTGCAATTGGCAAACCATACACAGGTGCAGTAAGTTAAAATACTCTCTATGGTGCAGTTGTAAGAAGGTCACCAACAGTTTTTCATTCAGTTGTTTCCTGAGAAGTCTCAGTCAGTATAATCTTTATTGAGTCCTTTTGACCAGTGCTGAACGCCCCAGGTCAGGTCTTCTTTTATGATAACACCCAAAAACTTAAAACTGGCTACTTGTTCCACTTGGTCTCCATTGAAAACCAAGAGCTGGATGTCTGATCTATTACTCCTATAGTCCACTATAAGCTCCTTGGTAAGGACCAAGTTATTGTCATCACATGAAAGCAGCCAGTCATCTCAATAGGCAGACTCATCCCCCCAGGTGATGAGTCCCACCACTGTTCTATCATCTGCAAATTTAATAATAGTATTATTGGCATGAATGGGAATGCAGTCACGTACATAAAGAGAGTAAGGGACTCAACATGCAACCCTGTGATGTACCAGTGTTAAGCATAAGAGCTGAGGAGATATGATTACCTAATCTGACCCTCTGAGAGCAGCCAGACAGGAAATCCATAATCCAAAGGCAAATCTTCCTGGAGAACCTCTGCATTGCCCCTTTGTTAATGTCAAGGATTTGCAACACATAAATTCAACAACACAGATTTGTCATCTAGTGATGGATTTCAGCCTATAGCTTCCAAAAGAAAATTCCCTGTCTGGGTGTCCTAAAGAAGTTATTTCTTTATAAATGAAGAGTATATTCCGGGCTTGTTACATGTGCTTTGATACAATTACATACACTTCTGTGTTGTTAAGTCATGCCTTGTTTGTCCCCTCCTTTGTTATGAATTACAGAACTTCAGGAAATTCTCAAAGTTAATAATCATTTTAGGTAGATTTTATAAAGTAAGAAGACATGTTATTTTAATGCAAAAATGAACATACTATATAAGAATCTCTTGTGAGTCAGAGATAAATTGCATTAAATATCATTTGAAATATATATAATAATGTAAAAAACTGGATTCAGGGACACACCAGAAATTTTCCATAATTATGCTTATAGGGTTGCTTTTACTTTGGTCAATGAAATGGCATATTTTAATGTGCTAATTCCTTCTCAAATTTTCCAGGTAATAGAGGAAAAAGAAAAGTTGAAGCTTGAACAAGAAACACAACATAAAATACTCTTTCATCAGAAGATTGAATTAGATAGGCTTTCAAAACAGCAAGGTATCATTTCCTCCTATTTTGTAATTATTATTTTTTTGTCCTGAAGTATTCAGTAGTGGTGCTGAATACTACACAATCCCCTGGAAAGTGTGTAATTATATTTTGTCTCATTCTGAAGACATCTCATAATGCTACAGAAAGTCTCCAGATTACAATAGCAGTTAGGACCAGGAACTCCATCGCAAGCAACACAGTCGTAGAGTGCAATGTCATATGACTGCATAACTTAGCAATGGCAATTTCAGTAGTTTGGGTTGCCATCAGTTATACAAGGACTATGTTTGTCATCATGTGATTGCAATTTTATCATTGACTTCACTTATGGGAAGCTGGCAGGGAATGGGGGAAATCAATCACATGAAAGTGGCTTGTTGTGACACTAATTTTGAGCTGGGTGCTGAGCACCCTGATTGCAATCACATGGCCACGTGAATGCTGTGATAGCCCATTGTAGGACTATTCTAACTTTGAACAGTTGCTGAACAACAGTTGTAAATTTAGGACTATATGATTCTAAAGAGTGGATTATAATATAATATATTATATACTTATATAATATTATATTATATTATATACATTATAATATAATGTATTAAAACGTTACTTTTAATACATACCAAGCATTTTGGATCTAAGAAAATTAAAATTTATAATTCATGCATTATTAAAATAATTTTCTTTTGTACCTTGCTCCACCACTTTAATTTAGTGGAGATGCTGCAGAAGAAGCGAAAAGAGGAAGACCCTTTGCTTGTGGAACTGAGCAGATTGAAAGAAAACATTGCAAAACGTGTTGCTCAACTGGAATTGAATATTAAAGTTTTAAAGGAGGAGCAGGATGAACCTGATAAAGTAATTCATAGCCTGGAAGTGAATAGCTTTGAAAAATCCCAGAAATTATCTTCAGAATCTAAAGATTCTTCAGAAAACAACCTACAAAAAGATCCCCAAAGTGAAGAGATAACTTTGAACTCAATCTAGGTATGTTTCTAGATGTTGATACAGTTAACAGTCTCAGAGAAAAAGCTTTGATATAATCTTGGTTTAGTAAATCAAAATATAAAACAGATATCTACTTCCACATGCAATCCTTTTATCCTCCATTCACATTTCTGCAAATAAATGAGCATGCCTGCAATTGTCAGTAACTTTCATTATGTCTCAGTTAGCTCACAACCTCAAAATAAGCAAAACCTTAAACCATAATTTGTAATTTCAAATTTTTTTTGTATCTGTGCTTATTCCGAAAGATTGAAATTGAATTTTACTTGGGAATGATGCTCATAGTGGAAATGGTGACACTTACATACTTGCCAAAAATTGCTCCATATGTTTGGAAGAATTCAGTGAACTAACAGAAGAAGGAGGTATCCTATAGGTAATCAATCAGAGATAAGCCCCAAATAGAATTATTTGTTTGTCTTTTCTCCTAGTTTTGTTAAAAGTGGTCTCAGGGTCAATTTTGATCAGAACTTCACTGATAAAAAAAGGACCAGTGTTTTTGATAAGATTATTC
Organism: Calamaria suluensis; assembly: GCA_032468135.1. Classification (NCBI taxonomy): domain Eukaryota; kingdom Metazoa; phylum Chordata; class Lepidosauria; order Squamata; family Calamariidae; genus Calamaria; species Calamaria suluensis. Next base: position 35,367 of record JANHFP010000585.1, on the reverse strand, counting down.
TTTTTACATAATGGCCTTCCTCTAGAAGAAGATGTTTGAAAAGGATTATGTTGTAGCAAATAGGGGTGAACAATACAACTAATCCTTAGAAAATTACTGATGAAAACAAAAAATTATTTTTGTGATCATTAATTTGTGATACAAAATTGTTAAGATATTTTGTAAAAATTTTTATAGAGGACTTTATCTTATATAAATATATTTTTGTTTAGTCATCAGGAAGTGATTGCTTACTGGATTAAGGAAAGGAACCAGCAGAAGGAAAAAGCTAAAAGACTGTCTCATACCTGACCTGACTCTAGAGGTTAGAAGCTGTGGTAAGATTTTGAGATGAAGACTACAATTGTAGAGAATATTTTTATTCTGTCATGATTTCAAGCACTATATTTTATTGAGATTTATTTTATGTTTCAAGAAAAGTAAAAAAAAGTTAAGAAATTATGTCTCTTGGCTTATTAAATATCAGCATAATGTATTTTATCAATGGCATCTCCTCAAAGAAGATAATAAGTTCTACATTTTCTGAATACCTGAAAGTTTCCTTAAATTGGAAATAATCTGAAAGATTACTACAAACTAATTTTCAGGTTGCAGTTGTGAGAACATTTGATTAATATTTGTTGATGGATTGCCACAGCTCTCAAAACTTTTCAGGAGAGGGTTTATGTATATAAAAATGATAACAGAAAGCTTAATGTGTTTTGATTATCATGAGAAAGTAACACCATCTCTCAAGAATGGATCTTTTAATAACATTTTAAAAGAATGCCACATTATTCTATAAGTACATTGTATAGTTCCCTCTGGCCAGGAAAAAAAAATTCCTTCTGACACCTACAAACACAAATCTTCAGAAAACTTTAGTAAGTAAAACATATCTTCTGTTTTTTTAGTGTTCTATTAGTTTTTGCTGAAATGTTCTTCACAATATTAAGCTCAGCTGTAACTAAATATTTAATCTTCCAGAAGGCTTTGGAGCATTTGGAAAACAAAACATGTCATAGAGCTCTGTTTTTACACTACTTCCTTGAATGTAATGTAAAGACAAACATGGAAATTTTAAGAAATTTTTAAAACAGATAAAGGGGACGGTTATTTTGAAAGATTTTTTTTTGCAAAAGTCCTTTTAAATAAATTATAGTTAAATTAGTCAAAAGAGCTAGACCCTTGTGGGAATGTTTTTGTTTATTATTAAAGAATGCATACAATTGATGGGTTGCACAAAACAAAAAAATAACAATGAGATAATGAGCCAGACTATGAAACTGACTGTAATTATAGTTGTTGATTGTGATGTTGAATATAGGGAGTGCTATTAGGGATGAAAGCACAAAAGACAAAAAATGTAGGAAGCTTGCCTTCTGTTGCTTGCTTCATTTTTGGATTATAATATAATGACAACCACCAGAAAAACAGCAAGAATGGAGGAGAAGAGATCACTAGAGCAACCTGCAGAAAAAGGAATTATATACCAGGTTTGCTTTAGAAATAGTGTTAGTAAATGGGCAAATAATATAGAATCACTTGTTATTAAATTGACAGCACTTTAATAAAAAAAATGGATGAAAGACTTGCAAAGAGAAAAGAGGAGGTGAAAGAAGAAGCCAAGATGATGGAAAGTGCTGTAACAAATTTCTGGAGATATAAAACAAATTGACGACAAAGTAAAATTTTAGAAAGGACAGACGTGTCCTGATAGGGAGTTGGAAAGAGAATTAGATAATCTGGCTTTATTTGATTTAGAGGATAATAATTTATTTTAGGATTTAGAGCAAAGCCATAGGATTCTAGTGAAGATATTAGAGAGAAGATTATTAAAGTTTTGGCAATTTTTGGGGGATTGGGCAGAGGAGTATATAGAGGCATAAATTGATAAAAATGTGTAAAATAAATTCAAGATTTGCAAGAACAAGAAATGATCTTAGGGATGCTTTTGTGCACATGGGGGGAAGAAAAAAGGATTAAGTTTTGCATTATGTATTGGCAATATAGATATAATTGCTCTTAAAATACTATCATAACTTTGTGTAAGAGAAAGGAGTTGTTTTTTTACTGAGAGATTAAAGCGGAAAAGGATCACATTTTGATTGTACAAATGGGGCAATACAAATTTTACTTTTAAATAGCAGAGGTTTCAGTTGAATTCTCTCCAGAAGGTGTGGAAATTTCTAGAAAAATTCAAAGAAGAATTGGAAGAGATTCAAATGAAAGTGTCAAAGAAGACACAAAAACTCCAGCTGGTGCAAGAGGAAACTGAAAGGGATTTACTGGATTATATGCTATAAATATTGGTTCTTCTAATTTTTATTTCCTTATGGATTACAAGTGATTAATGTAAAATATAAATGTAGCAAATGCTCCCCAAAAGTGGGGGGAAAAGGTCATTATTTGAAAAAATTAAAACGATATAATTTGCCTACAAAAGACACATACATATCAGAAAAAGATATGGATTTTTCCTTCTAACAGTTTTTGAGACACTTTTGAAAGAAACATCCTTGCTGTTTGGTTTGAATGAAAGAGTAACTGTTCTTGAGAAATAGAAGGAGTGGTGGGTTGCTTCCAGTTCAGGCAAACAAGTAGTGGCGGCGGGTGGCTTCACCCACCCACCCAGACATAATTAAAAACGCTCTTTATGTGCAGAAGCATTGCACGCTACCAATAGTGAACTGGTAGCACCGGGATTTGAATCCCACTACTGATTAGAAGGCTTTTGAGTTAAAAGTACATGACATAAGATTAAGATGGCAGGGATATTTTTGATACAATAAAATTGAAGTTAATTGGATTTCAAAAATAATTATGCTATTTGTGCTGTATTGAGAATGGAAGGGATACAAATCTAGGTTGTGCTCAAAAACATTTTTTGGCTCTTAATATAACAAGCATTCTATAGACAAAAAATAATAGGTGAACAAATTTGGCTAAATTATTGTGAGATACTAATATTGTATTAGGAAGAATGTAAAATAAAGAAGAACTAGTGGCAGAGGGACAATGGTTTTCTTATATACAATTACCAGAAAGATCTAAAGTAGATAAAAGAACATCATAAGGCTGAATTTGAAATAGAATTTTGTATAAATGATGAACATGTAAAATGTATAAACTTTTATTGAAATGTGAAATAGAAGAACAATTTCTGGAATGTTTGATAAAGTGGACTAAATTTTTAATTATAATAAACAGATGAAACAATAGGAAAATGTGTGGTTGAAAGGATTTAAATTTACACTATGTTAAGAGATTTTTTTTATACAATGATGTTTCATAAGTATATGTCACCAGAGAAATTGTCTGGAATGTATAAAAACACTTCATTCATATTGGACATGTGAACAAGAAGAGACATTGTGTCATGCTTGGTAGATATGTAAAAGAGCTAGAAAATGGCATTACACACAATGGAAGAATATTTGATAAAGATGATGGAACTTGCTGAGATGGCAAAATTGTTTAGTGAAAAGACAAATTTGATGGTTTTTTGGACTTTTTGTGCAAAACACAAAAATAAACATCTTGTGTTTTTTAATGATTAGACAAGATACATTATAGAAAGAATAGAATAAAAATTTAATAACAGTGAGAAATAGATTTATCAATGTATTTATACAGCTAGTCCTCAACTTATGATCACAATTAGGACCAGAATTTCTGGTGTAGTCATATGTCATCAAGTGACTAGGCCAGATTTTTATTACCATTTTATGGTGGTCATAAAACAAATCATTGTGGTCATTAAGTAAAATCACAAGGTTGTTAAACAAATTCAGCTTCCATAATTGTTTTTTGTCAGAAACCAACTGGGAAGGTTGGAAACCACAATCACATGATTGTAGGTCATAAATGTGAGCCAGTTGCTAAGCGTCTGAATTGTAGTCACATGATCGTGGGGGTGGTACAATGATTGCAAGTGTAGGGACCGGTGTTAAATGATTTTTTCAAGGCTGTCATAACTTTGAATTGTTGTGAAATGAGTAAGTCATGAACTATCTGTAACTGCTATAAAGAAGATTTGAAGCTACATTGTATCTTTCTATTTTTCCTTTTTTCCTCTTTCTTGCACTTTTACCTTTCTCTTTGATTTCTTTCTCTTCTTTTTTTTTACATTTACATTAGTTTTATTTTCCTTCTTAATTTTTTTAAATAAAATTACTCAAGAAACCTTGATTAAATTATGTTTTTAAAACTACAGATGTAATTCATTAAAAATGTTTAAAGTGGTCAGACTCTTAATCAATTGGAAACAGAAAAAAGTTAATTATCTGACTAGGTAAAATATGTTTTATAGCTGGATAAGCCTACCTAATTCTACTGTCTTCCGAAAACACAAAGTTGGAGCTCAGTATTTGAAACTCAGTATTTGAATGACAGTTTTTAATATATACAAACTACATACATATATAATTTTATGTTGTTTTTAAATACTGTATACATCAACATCAATGCATGTTCTTCTCTATTCTTTCTGTTGCCTTCTTTCCCTGGACATTTTAACCTTTGTTCATTGTCTCTTTTGAAACATTTTCAAATTTTCTATCTATACCATGTATTAGATTCCTTATCTCCTTGTGGTTTTTATCCATAGTATCATTAATATTCTGGAACATTAATGCCATTTCTTGTAAAAGTCCACTCATTTCCCCCGAAAAAGCATCTTGTCTTATTTTAATAAGTCCTACTCTCATTCAATAGTCCAAGAACCATATATTCAGTCCTAACATTGCTCCTCAAAGAGTATGATAATTATATCCCAGGATTTATCAGACAGCTTCATTTAGGTAGTCCAGGATGTTTTATCTCACAGTTAAACCTCCAATAGTCATAAGGTAGATAAAAATATAACAGTAGATATCACCACAGTCCTCCAGATGTTATTTAATCATCTTTATCAATTTTTCCCAGACTTGTATAGGTATGGAACATTTTCCATTTGTCAGTAAATGGCGCTCTCCTCTTAAGTTTCAGTGTCTCCAGTCTGACATGTATTTAACCAAATTTAATTCAAGCCAAGGTCAAATCAGTTATTTAAGTATTTCCAGCATTTTAAAATGTATTTCCCAAGCCAGCTCCTGTTCAGTTTAAAAGTCCAATTTTCTGTGTTTTAAAAGTTTTTTACTTTTCTCCCCTTAGTTCCTTTCTTCCGGGTCAGAGATTTTTCTCTAGGCAGTTTTAACAGATAGATCTAAGAGTCCCTTTTCCTGGATATTTCCCCCTTTTAGGGTTAGGTTCTATGTTTAAAAAAAAGGATCATCTTACCCACTGTTCATTTACACCACTCCTGCAGTTTCTTTGTTGCCTTGGCTGCCCAGCTTCACAGCATCAATAATGGCTGCCTCTTCTCCTTGTCGTGGATAAGAGGGAAAAAGAAGCCCTGGGTCAGGCAGGATAGTTGCGGCTCTATGTGACCTGCAGGGCACCTCTCTTTTTTGTTTTCCAAAATGTTTTATTAGAAATTTTGCAAAAAAGAAAAATATTTCACACATATCCCCTTCCTACTTCCCTCTTCCTCCTTTCTGCCCTTCCCCCCAC
>JANHFP010000585.1:2844-13858 GCA_032468135.1 Calamaria suluensis | reverse complement strand
CCCTCTGTCCCGAGCCCTCCAGAGGTCATCCACCAATGCGACCAATGCTGTTTCCGTGCTATGCCCAGGCCTGAAGCTGGATTGAAACGGGTCCAGATATGAGGAGTCCTCCAGGTGCCGGGGAAACTGACGCACCACCATCGTCTCAACAACCTTCGCTAGAAATGGAAGATTGGAGACAGGCCTATAACTCTCCAGAAGGGTTGGGAACTGCAATTTAAAATAGTATATATATAATTCAAGCAAGCAATTTGAAAATTCAAATGCAATGTTTTTCAGGTTTTTTTAAACCAGTTACTTTAGGATGTTCATGTGCAAATATATAGTAGATGTTATTGTGAGGAGTGTAGCTTTTTGATAGACAGAACAATGTCTGATATGTAGAAGATTCCAGATTCAATCTCTGTAGTCTCCAGATAGCGGTTGGTAAATCTCTACAGTTTACCAATGTTATCAGTGACCCTTGTCTAATGTACTAATGGTCTGACTCTGTAAAAGGGATCAGCCTCCTATGTTGTTTTCTATCCATAGAGAATTGCATGTTTAGAAGTACAGCTGTTTCAATATATTTGTGCACCAATTTATAATCAGTTGAAGGGCAGTTTCCCCATCTGTTGTTTCTTATTTTCTGTTTTAATTTTTAATGCTCCCCCCTCTCCTTTGCTCAAATTTTCTCTTCTTGGTATTTTTATAGTTCTCTTTTCCATTTCTTTTAACAGATGCCCTTCTGTTCCTGGAACACCTATTTCTCATTTTCTGCATGCCATACGATCATCATTACTACACCCATAGATTTGGTTTCTCTCTTCCTCTGCTTTGTTGTTTCTGCACCATTTTTTTCACCTGATAGCTTCAACTCTGTGATTTAATGTCAATTTTGGTAGAAATTGTGGCAGGTAATTTCAAAAACATGTTTAAATCAATCAACGTCCCAGAATAAAGCTTAGCTCTGTGACCATTATACCCTCGGGCAATGCACTTTCTTCTTTGCATGTATTGTCTTCTTTCCCTAGATGAACTGGCTAGGCTCCCTAATGACTTCCAGAGAAAAGGTGCCAAACCACATGAAAGATAAAAGGTATGGAGGTTCCCTTCTTTCTTCCTGTTGTCTCCTATGAAAGAAGATGATTTACTGGCAAGGATTGCAATAGGGGAAATACCTTGCTGTTTAATTGCACAAGAGCAATGCCTGGCGGGAGAGGGACCTCATTGCAATCTGGCACTACTGCTTTACCTTCCAGCGTCTGCTTCCTTCTGTAACTTATTAGGACACAACCCCATTTTTAAAAAGGAAACAAAGCCAAAGTATATACTGTCAGATTGAGTATAACAAGCATGCCTAAAACTGAATGTTTTTAACTGCAGGGATTAGTACAATATAAAAATAATCCCTAAAGAAAGAATTCCAAAGCTAGAGCTTCTGATGAATTAAAGTCCTGGCAGGACAAATCTAGCAGGAAGGAAGAAGGAAAAGTGTGGCATTTCCACATTCCCCCCCTTTCCACTCCTTGGGGTTTTGTTGTGATGCATTCCCTCTCTTTGAAATGTTTAAAGCAACTCTAGACCCGGAGTGGATCAGGACCTAATTCCAGATATTTTTTGAAGTCTAGGATGACTGGAGATCCTGTAGATTCATGGGCTTTCCCAACACCACTAGGAAAAGTTCCATTCCATTCCACTGTTACCTGTCCTCAAATTGACATCCTGATATTGAGGAAGGTAGGATAGACTCTTCTGCAGCTTTAAAATATTCAAAATGGGGCATCTCTCTCCCTACAGATGGATGCCTCCTTTTCCATCCTTGATGGGGGAAATAAGATTCTATGGCTCCTGAGATGCCCCTCAAAGTTGTATATGATTGCAGCGTAATTTGCTCCATAGGAGTTCATAACCAGATAAGGTACAAAATTTGGGGAGATGTTTCTGGAAGTACTCAAAATGAGTGATTATTTTATTAAATGAGATTTAGTAAAAGCAACCAGCTTTATTAACCTCCTGATGATAGAATTGTTAGATAGCAATACTAAAGAAGATATACAAAACCTGCAGAACATTTCTGGAATTCTTTCCAACCTCTTAATTGCAGCTCCACCCTGGGTCATGTAAGAGGAAGAGGGAATGGGCTTAGACTGGAATAGCTGGCAATAGTATGGATGGGTGCCCAACTGCTTATTCTATACGGATCCGGGATGGGGGTTGGGTTCTGGATGGTTTTTCTCTGCAGAGATTTGACTCTTTTTAAAAATTCCATCTTTCTTTTGCCAGCTTCTCCTGCCACTCCAGATGTATCCTGTTCCCTTTTTGAAGTGTTATTATGTTAACAGACATATGACAGTCATAAGTGTTCTAAGCCCCTTGAAGTATCTTTTTTCCCCAATTTTCTGTTAGGCTTGCAATGTAAAACTATGCTCAGTTTCTTTCAATTCATCCTCCTTTGATATATATTCAACATTTATATTGAACAACATAAGGAGAGAGTGTATAGTTATGTTTAACTCATTTGCCAGTCTAGAATCAGTCCATTTTGCCCTCGTTCATTGGATTATGGCTTCCTGTTTTGTTTTATTTTTATTTATTTTGTTGATTTTGCATGAATAAAAGGAACCAGTCAAGAAATATGTCGCAGACTAACATTTGACAGAGAGCCACCACAGTCTTGGAATAGATGTTCAGATGCTGTGATGTGATTATTCCTACAAGGATCAGAATCATGTAAGCAATGATTTTCCATGTGACTCTATGGAATTGAAAATTGGACTTTGAAGAGTCAGGATAGGAACTGTATTGACATATTTATGCTTTGTTGGAAAGAATTGCTAAGAATATCACGAAACAAACACAAATATGCATCATAGAACAAATTAATCCAGGGTTCTCACTCAAGACACAAATTATCAAGGTTAACACACATTATCTTCCCTGAAAAATCTGCAACACCGGGAAAGATGAAAAGAAGAATAAAGGACACAACAACCAGCAAAATTAGTAGACTAAGTTACAGTAGTGATGGGTATCTTTATGGAATATCTGAAGGACCAGGCTGGGCTCAGATTCTCCTGGAGAAAATGTATGTGGTCTCCAAGAATCAACACTAACTTAATGGCACATAACCAAACAACCATTCAAAAATAAATAAATAAATAAATAGCATAGGAAACACAACAGTAGTAAAAGCACAAAGAAAATCCAGCAACTCACAGAGTTTCCAGATTATGGAGTCCTTCAAAACCATGTATTCCCAAATGCTGGATCTGATTATTATGCAGGTGTCTGCAGAGAGAAAGGAGAGGCTTAAATTCTGAACATCAAACAGTTTTTTGAAGAGAAACTATAAACTGAACATTGAAGGTCAAGAATGCTCATATTTTTAGAGAGTTTACACCCCCCCCTATAAGTGGGCTGCCATAAATAGACATGGGCTATCTGAATTAACCAATTTTCAAGCTCATTCCATTTAAAACTTGAGGATTTATGATCATAAATCATAAGATACAAACATAAATCATAAGAAATGATCATAAATCATAAGATACAAACATAAATCAAAACATAAAGTGATAAATCATAATATACTAATAGAAGAAACTGGCCATAGAGGACCAGTTTGCTAATGTCATCCAGTCATTGCTACCAGATCTAGCAAACCAGTCCGAACTCGGAGCACCCCACCACTGATACAAACAACATGGTGGAAAGTCATAGATCATAAAGCATAAGATACAAACATAAATCATAAGATACAAACATAAAGTGATAAATCAAAATATACTAATAGAAGAAGGTAGTAGTAAAGATGAGAAGATGAGAAAGATGAGGAGATGAGAAGGATAATAGCAATACAGCCTTAAAGGTAAAGGTATCCCTCGCACATATGTGCTAGTCGTTTCCGACTCTAGGGGGAGGTGCTCATCTCTGTTTGAAAGCCAAAAAGCCAGCGCTGTCCAAAGATGTCTCCATGGTCATGTGACTGGCATGACTAAGTGCCAAAGGCACATGGAGTGCTGTTACCTTCCTACCAAAGTTGGTCCCTATTTTTACCACATGGTTAAATATCCTTAGGCATAAGACAATGCTGTGGGAATTAGGTATTTAGCGGAGTGATGGCATTGAGGGGGAAAACTGTTGTGGGCTTTTATTGGCATGCAATGCCTTGTCTTGTTTATTTCTGTTTTCTAAAAAATACCCTTTTGTTTGGCCATGATTGGAAAGAGAGAATTGAAGGCTTTGTGGAGTAATAAACATTGAGAGCAAAAGGGAAGCATTCCTACTGCTGAGGCAACCAGGTTAATGTTCTCTTACTTTAACTGGGGCTTACAAAACTGATTTGATGGGTTAGAAAAGTGTTTTTCAAACTTGGCAAATTTAAGACCTGTGGTCTTCAATTCCCAGAATTCCCAAGTCCTTAGGCCAGAAATCTACATATCCACAAGTTGCCAAGTTTGAAATCACTGGATTTGAGCAAAGGAAAATAATGCTTCTTTTGCAATTATTATGGTTTATATCAAGAATCAGACAAAAATAGAATCAGACAAAAATATTTCTTCTAAAATGAAATATAGTATGTGAACAAATAAGCTGGCCATCCAAGTGATTTCTAGTCTTGGAGAGAATCATGGCACTATTTTTTTGGGAGAGAAAGCAAGTCATTCCAGTCTTTTGTGCCTTCTAGGCAGTGCCCTTGGTAACCCTGATATTGCCACTGTTTCTGCAATGCAAAGTCCAGAAGTGAGGAAAAACAGTGCTTCACAATGTGCTCAAGGAATACATGGATCAGCTCATAGTCAGCACAGTGATAGAATGGAAGTACACTTTCCTAGTACAGTTGGATTTCCCATGCTTTGAGGGAGATTCTAACCATCAGCAGGTGAGTCAATGGAATTATAATTACTTGTGTTTAGTCTAAATTGGCATTATGAGAAAAAAAAACATAAATCCCAACCCACTTGGTTTGAAAGTCCAGAAACTGGGCTAAGAGTGAATTTCAGGCAGTCTCAATTTATGAGGATGAGAGTAAGCATATAGTTGAGAAATAGAAGCCTGTGACATCCATAAATATTCCTAGCCACAAGTTCTTCAGAGGTAGAAAAAGAATTTTCCCAAGAGAAAAAACTTCTAATATAGAGATTAATTTCATTCAAAAGCTAAATCAGAACATTTGAATGTAAAATAATGATTCTTCACTGACAGTAGAAAAACAATACACAGCAAACCCAGATGTTTTCCTCTATCAAATTTTATGGGGCATAGTGAGGTCAGATTGCCCTGACATTACCGTGAACTTTTACATAAAGATCATATCTGTAATTAAATTTCACAGAAAGTTGGATCCCTTGTTGAAAATCTAGAGTTTGGACATATAATAATAGCAACACATGGCATGTGGACATATGAGAAGAATATGATAAGACTTGCACACAGGCAACTCAACTAGCTTTGATTTGCGGCTGTAGGATACCTCTAAGATGCTTAGAGGCTTCAGTACATCCAGCAAATGTACCCTGAATGGAATAGTTTTAATCTGCATAACATATCTATTCTGTAGTTAATATCTGAACTCTGAACAGTGCTTTGTGCCATTATACAAGAGATCTTTTAGTAGCATTTGCTATTCAGTTTATCCTAAGTTTGGGAGAAAATATTCAGACGATTCTTCTTGATATCAGAATTAATTAGTGTTACACCAAGACGAGAATGTCAGCATTGCTCTATCACACAAACATAATCATGACTGTATAAGAGAAACAGAAAGATACAAAGGTTGAGTTGTTTCTGGCTTAAATTTGGCTTGGAATGTTTTGTTCTGTTTTGAAATGAAGCAAACCATGAACATTCCAGTCCCCCAAGAAACGCTTTATAATCTTACAACATTTGAAAGACTGGAACTTTCATGGAAAATGGAACACCCATCTTTGCCACCAGCTCTGTAACAACACAAACAAAGGAAGTTTGACTCATAATCTAAGTTGAGACTGTAAATATTTGAGAAGAGGGATTTTTCTTCCATCCTTCTATCTTCTTCTCCATATTAAATAATCTTAACAAATAAATAGCTGTTGTAGTAATCCTTGCCATATTTGTTGGTTATGTTTCAGATTGTTTGACCATTTCAGAAGTGGTCCTTGGATGCATGGACTTCTATCATCCATCACATTCTATATTGTATTTCCTACATTAAAGCAGTGGCAAACGGTATAGAGTATATAATAAGTATAACATATTAAAATACCAGAAAAGAAAATATTTAGGATTATTCTAAAGGGAAACCACTTTCAGAACAGCAATTTCCTATTTGTTTGGTAGAACATAAAATCTTACATACCTTGCAAATGTTTTTATTTCATCTATCTCATCCAATACAATCAGAAAGTAAAACTATCTGCTAACATCTTGCCATATTTTAATGTACATAAACATTCTAGGGACATGAAAAATGTTGCACAGCATTGCAATCTTTTATTATATAGACTTATCTCAATAGTGAATGCCAGGTTCCTGATAAGCCTACTGTCATTCCTCTGCCAGTTTCTGACTCAGAGGTCGAGGAGAAGGAACTTTAAAAGCCAGCCAGGTGCAATTAACAAGTGCTGGAATCAAAGAGTTGAATTTACCAAGTCCAGCGTCTCCGTGCTCTCGTCTCTTTAGGTAAGAAGTTCCTCAGTCAAGTTTTGCTTGTGACAAGCTTGGTAATTATCTTTGGACTGCAGCCAGAGTTTGTCTTGGCAATTATTTACTTTGATCTTGAAAATAAACCAGCTTTGAAAGAGAGAAGGCAATTGGGTTTTTGCAATAAAGACTGTTCTTAAGTTCGTGTTTTGGTTAGTGGATAGCTTTGATCTGGGTCATCACACCTAAAGGTGCAGACAATTATTCACAATACAAGTTTACCATTCCCAATGTTTGTTTTTACAAGTTATGTCTCTCTTGCCATGTACACAGAAAGATACCCCAACTCTAGAATATAAAAATTGAAGCATTTTAACACCAGAACGGAACTTGCTAGATTGAGTCCAAGAAAAGCAGAAATTAACAGGGTTTCCCCAAATTAAATTTTAGAACATCCAGAAAAAAACGAAGTCGAAGAAAGTTGAAGCAGAGTAACAGATGCTTCAGGTCCTAATTCTGAAGGAATAGTTTATAAATCTATGAAAGAATTTGTATTAGAATGTTAATGTGTGTTACTAAATGCTCCTATCTTTTAATTCGGCATGGACACTCAGTAGTTGTCTATATAGTATTTCAGCCTTTTATGCATGTATTTTGCTTATGAGTAAATAATTTCTCTTTACAATTTTAAATCCCATTCTATCTATTTATAGATCTTGTCATTTGCTTGTGGTACTGAATTTACTTCTTCAACAGAGAATGTTGGCATTGAATGTCTAAAGTTAAAATGAGCTATTGCAGCTCTTCTTGTCTTTTCTTTTTATAAAAGTTTGATTGTATTTATTTCTTGTGAGATTGGCCTCTCTCCCATAAAAGGGATGAAATACCTAACCACATTTTTTTCAATGCTAAATGAACAACAGGTGGTGCTATTGGGGTTTTGTCATTTGTACATTTTAACCACCAGAAAAGCAGATATTTTCTATCCTTTCCATCTTCAGACAGGTTTTAAATGCTTCAATGGGTCTCAATGTGTTTTCCAAACCATACACTTAAATACAATCTTCCTTTACAGTGAGGATGTACAAAATTTCCCTCTGCAGAAAGCTGCACATGCCATACATGGAATAATGAAAGTTGATTCCACTACCTCCTCTTACATGCTGACCTATATGAGAGTTGCCTGGTTTAGAAAATATCGTCTGTTGCTGTTACAGTCCTACGGAAGGAGCAGATGGAACTGGTATATATTCCCTTAATGGAGGTATAATTTATTAGCACCGTTTATGCTCCTAACTTGTTCCAGATTGGAAAGTGTATATTTTGAAGTTGTCTCTTTCCAGTTCGGAGGATGAACAGGCATGTAGTTCCCTTTGGACCAAGGTGTGCAGAGCAGGAAAGCATGTTGCTACACCTGGAAAGATCATATCCTCAGCAATGAAATGCAGATGAGGGACATCCAGAAGGATTAATCAAACTGTAAACAACATATTTCCTAGAACATCTCTGCAGCTGTTCTTTGGTCTCTTTTCAGAAATGGCTATTCAGTAACTTTCTGGTGAGGGTAGTTCTTGCGTTTTCGGTGATAAGAAGCTCATCACAAGATTTTTTCCTTAGCTCATTCTATCAGTACACCCATGAATGGGTAGGAGAAGATAGATTTTACAGATAGATATTACTTTGCTAGCTTGACAGATTTCCACTGGGATCACAGAAAGCATTTCTATCCAAAGCATTTTTCTCTGATCAACTCTCCTGCCCATGATATCATTATTTTGTATGTGCTCTATCCATTTATTTCTAGCTCACTTACCATACAAGAAAGCCTGCCTTGAAATTGGTTTTCAACTGGAAATGCCAGCACTCCGCAAAGACTTCAGGAATTCTTCCCTCACTTTTTCTCTCACCTTCTGGGCCTCAGTGCCCTTCTTTTCTGTTTCTGCTAATCATGTCCAATTCCTACATCCTGATTGGACAAGTCCCTGAAGTAAGTTATAGAACCCTAGTAGACACCATAAGGGGAATGTTAGCTTGACAATGTTGCCTCTTCCTTTCAATTGAATTTGAAATTTCCAGTTTTATAGTATTTTACATACAGAATTGTTAGTATTTTGCCACATGCTGTTTTCTTTTTGATGGCGAATGATCCTCATTCAAAATATCAAGGCAATTAAGTTTATTGATTTTCTTCTCTTTTCAATAGCTTGAGGTTAAGGAGATTTGGGTTGCTACAAGATTTACAGAAGCCTGAGGTGGACAGCAGGTTCTTTACCTTTCTAGATGTATGTCCTGAGAGCTGTTCTTTCTTTCTTTTTTCTCCATATACAGTAGTTAGTGCCATTACTTTGTTACTACAGTTATGAAAACAAAAGGAACATTTTGTTTCTTCATTCTAGTGATGCACTATGGAGCTTGATAGACTTTGTTGAAAATAGTGATTTTGGAGATCCATAGAAACAAAGTAATACCTTTTCTGAAATTTCGTTCTAAGATGCCTACGTTGCAAATTCTTTTTTTTTAAAAGCGAAGGAGACTTATTGCAATATTGTACACAAAGTGGGAAGACAAGGACACCCAACATGGGCAGAAAATAAAAGAGAGCCCACGGGGAGATGTAGAAATGGAATGGAGGAGTGCTGGCAGAAAAGGTGGGAAAACATGACGGCAAGGAGAACTTACTAGCTTCTGTGGCTTTCATAGGTCATTGTAAGTAAACTGTCTAGACTAGAGTTATTTCAGTAGCTGATGTGGCATACCAATTGATAAACAAAAGAAACTACAAATAATAAATGGAAGAAAAAGTAAATACTTACAATACCACAAGGCTAGTCAGGTTCTGGAAGGCATAGTCAGGAATGTGCCAGATTCGGTTGAGTGCCAATGTCATTGCTTGTAGAGCTGGCAGATTATTGAGTGCTTTGACAGGGATCTCCGTGAGGGCATTATCATCCAACCAGAGATGACGTAAGGCAGGCAACCCTTCAAAGCTCTTTTCAGGTACAACAGAGATCAGATTGGCATCTAGGCGTCTACAAAAGAAAAGTGGATAGCAAATGAAATACAAAGACTGCTATGTTTTCATGTTCTGTTAGTTAAAAACTTGAAAAAAATCACCTCAGAAGGAATATTTTGCTCAGAGCTTCAAGAGGCCATGTACTAAGCGTTAGATAGTTCTAATTTTTTTTCTACGTAATTTGATAGAAAATAGAACTGTGGTGTTAGGCCTCAAAAATAGGATGGCATATAATTCCTTTTGATTACTTTTAAAATCTTCTAATGGCGATAACCACAATTGTATTATCTCTTATGTAGATTCTAATACAAAAAATAAAGCTGATCTGGGCATTTATTTACAATAATATTAGGACAAAAAGATTAAAAAGAGATTGAAGATGGTAATAAAATAAAGAGGGAATTGATGGAGAGGAGAGGAAAAATGAAGATGATCAACACACACACACATATATATCCTGTGAAAAAGCAATCATGTTGAAAATAGGAAAAGAGTAAACATGAACAATTTATATCCCATATTATCTTTTCAAATGTTATTGTTAAAGTTATAATTGCTTATAAACAACTAGTCCTTTGAATAAATAAAATGACAGTTACAGAATAACAAACCCCATCTCCTGCCTAAGATCCCAAGAAAAGAACTGATAAAGGAAACAATACATCAGTACAAGAATTCTAAATTTTTATTTAGGGATGATGGCAGTGAAATTTTATACTGTATTTATTTATTAACCAAACAAATTTAGAAGAAAATTTGCTTTTTCTAATCAAAGAAAGCAGGTTTGGTGCAATAACCCATAAAAATCATATTACACAGTTGACTTAATTTCGGTTGACTACTACAAATTAAGTAGAACAATTCTGCAATAGTCCAAATCCAGTTCAGATTAAGATGAAATGCTTGCACTGAAAAAAATGTAATTTACTTTTAGTACCTAAGCAGAATTTTTTTTCTCCTGTGTAGAACCCACATTCAAATATCCAACTGGCTTGTCAAAGTGTCTAAGACTTGATTCAGGGCAACTTTATGTAGCAATGGCACAGTTAGACTACTTTGGCATCAAATCTGGAATTTTTAAATTGAGAAGATTTCTAGCCATTTTGGAAGAAGTCCAAACCCATTTTGAATACATTATGTGAAGATCTAGTTCTCTGGAGAAGGAGCTAGAGGTTGGAATGGTGAAAAGAAGGAGAAGATGACCAGCAATAAAGTGGATGGATTCAGTTACAGTAGCAATCAGTACCTCATTCGAAGACCTGAAACCAAGCTTAGGGGCAGATTGTCAGACAGAAAATCTATCTATGTGGATGTTAAGAGTCAACCCTGACTTGATGACACAATCTATATTACACAAGGCCATCAATTCATATTCTGATTTGACATACACAGCACATT
>JANHFP010000582.1:21837-38987 GCA_032468135.1 Calamaria suluensis | reverse complement strand
TCATTGCAACATATTATCCTGCTCACATGCATCTAAGTAATTGCCTCCCACATAATGGCTTCCTAGATAATTGCTTCATAAGAGTCACTTGAATACTTAACAAAAATTGCAGGGGCCTGAATTTGCTCGTAACCAAGGAAACTAGGTCTGTCATTTGAGTTCTATGCATTGTCTTGAATAAATGTGTAGATCTAGCTGGATAGTTCATTATGTTTGTAGTGTGCTCTCTGCGAAGTGGTGTTAATTCCACTTATATTTGCTTTAATCTATAGAATAGACTTGAGATTGACCTTGGGCCTGTCACTCACCCAATTGAGCCCACTTCACAGGATTGTTGTGAGGAAAATATGAAGAGAAAAGAATGTTGGATAAGTTCGCTGGGTTGAGTTATTTTGTAAACAAGCTGGGATATAAATACAAGAATGAATAAATGAATTAAGTAAATAAATTACTACAGGATGACATTCCCCTGCCATGTGTTTGAATGGACGAAGTATGTAGAATGGCCAGTGCCAAAATGTAAGATCTATACTTACTAAATATGTATGTCATTTAATGGGGTAAAAAAAAATTCAGTGAGGGGTTGTAAAAATATGTGTTTATACACCAAGAAATCAACTGTGCTATTTTTGCAATTGTACAACCTTTAGCTTGGTATGTTAAATCCAATACCCTACAAAACTTCCTTGTAACCCAAATAAACTTTAAAATTACAACTTGTGCTACAAAAGTTAAAAGTTTTTTTTCTGGCTGAATCTTATCTAACTAAATAAATGTCTTGTGGAGATTCTCAGTCATCCATATTGTGGTTGTTCCAAAGGTGCTTTTTCAAGAGGCAACTAAACTTTCTGGTTTTTCTTCGAAGTCGTTTCACTTCTCATCCAACAAGCACCTTTGGGACTGATCTAGCTAAGCAAAAAGTAATTCGCGCAATCACAAACTAACATCAGAAAGCAATTATCTGAGTTACAAAACTGTTTAAAGAGTTTCATTGAGCCTTGTTTTGATTTGTTCTTCGACATCAGCCGCTGCGTTGCTTCTTGGCCTCTGATACAACCTTCATGTTTCTCCTGTGCCTACACTGTGATGACCCAGCGTGCATGACGGAAAGGAACTCAACTCAATCCTTAATAGCAGCCTTTATTTTGCATCAACCCCAGCTCCCCCAAAGACTCTGATAAGGTTTTTCTCTTCGGCACGAACAAAAATACTACACAGACCTTGAGGTGGCTGGTTGCAGACAAGATGAACTCACACGTCACATAGAATTAACCACCCAGGAGATAAACAAGTTCTTCGAATGACAGAAACTACGACCGGTAACCCATGATAGTCCACTTTGACTCCAGCAGCAACCCTTTGCCAAATGCTTGCTTGTAACCCAACTGACACAGCTGTGTCCCATCACTCATTTTCTCCCGAGTAGGCTTTTCTGCAGCCTCCTCCTTTTCTGACTATGCTGCCTAGGATGTGGAGGAGGTGAGCTTGGTTCCCCATCCGAACTCCTCTCTGGGTCTGCCTCTACTCCAGTCGGCCCAGTCTGGCCCTGCTTTTCCCCGATTTCCTCTGCAGCCCCTGCCTCCAATGCATCGTACAGCTGCTAGTGTGCCCCATGTCAATTTGCATATTTAAAAAAATAAATGAAGGGGCCTTACAAATATCTGTGAATCAGTTAATTGGCGCTTTGACTGATTCCACTGAAATGGCTGACCCCAATGTCACTCAGGCAGAGACAGAGGCTGCTCCCACAGGCAGTAAGGCTACGAGCAAACGCCACAGACAGCTCCTACAGGCGCAGGGGGCTGAGGAGGTCAGCTCCCGCCATGACCGCAGACGGTCTCGCTCCCCACACCGGGACAGAGTTTTCTACCCCATCTCACCTGAGCCACCCGTCACCAGAGCCTCGGATAAGGATGATGTGGCTTTCCAACAAGCCGGATATGACAGCCCTTTTTCCTGCACCGCACCATTGAGATCTACTTCCCAGGATCCTGGTGCCACCATTGCTGCACTTCCCGAAAATGTGCAGTCTCTCATCTTGCAAGCCATCTTTTCGGGCACAGCCTCCGGCATCCAGGAGCACCGTTTCTCATTGGATTCGAAATTCCTGAATCAACAGCGCCACGCATCACCCCTGGCTAGCTTTACCGATCCGCACAACTCTCGTTCTCTCCTTAGCGAGGCTCCTCCTTTGGCCGCCGGACCCCAGAGGAAGAACAATCTCTCAGACGATTCGGCCACCCGACTCTGGACCTCTTTGCCACTCCTCAGAATACTCGGCTGTCCCGGTTCATCACAAGGTAGCAAACTCCAGGCTCAGAAGGGACCGATGCCCTCCACTGTCTGTGGCCACCTGAACTCTTGTATGCCTTCCTGCCCCTTCCTCTCATCCCTGCAGTAATTTGAAGGATAATCGCAGAGAGGGCAGAAATTCTCCTGGTTGCCCCTTATTGGCCACACAGACCTTGTATGACAGATCTAATGGCTCTCTCCAACACTCCTCCTCGGCAAATTCCCTGCAACCGCATATTCCTCAGCCAGGGGGGTCATCCTGCATCTGGAGCCCCAGTGGCTCCAGCTGACCATCTGGCACTTGAAAGGGGTATGCTGAGAATGGAATTCTTCTCTGATGCTGCCATTGCCGTAATCCAAAACAACTAGAGACAATCCATCATTCGTCTCTACAACCACACCTGTGAGGTCTTTGTGCATTGGTGCGATCAGTGAAACATCTCTGCAACTTCTGCGTATCCAGCGCAAGTTGTGGACTTTCTTATTGACGGCCTTGAAAGAGGTCTCACCTGTAACACTATCCGCTGGCACTTGTCCACTCTCTCTACTGTACTATCAGGGCCAGATGGCAACCCGTGTCCCATCAGCTGACCGTACGCTGTTTCATCAAAGGCGCTAACAATTTAAAACCTGATGTCATTTAGGGATTTCTTGGGCTTTGGCCACTGTACTTCAGGCCCTTATGGGTCCTCCATTTGAGCCTCTTTGAGAGGCAACCTTACGCAACCTTTCCATCAAAGTTACATTTTTGGTAGCAATTATTTCCGCATGCCACATATCAGAACCTGCGGCTCTCTCCATGAGTCGGGATCTTCGCATTTTTCATCACAACAACGTGATTCTGCGAACCGATCCTTCATTTGTCCCTAAGGTCAACATTTGCTTCCATCGCTCCCAAGACATCGCCCACCCTAACTTTTGGCCAACTCCTCATCACTCTCACGGACATCAAGGGTTGGCATACCCCTGATGTCCGCAGAGCCTTGAAGATACATCTTTACAGAACACGCTTAATCAGAAAATCTCAATCTCTTTTCATCTCCTTTCAGCCCCAATCCCTGGGCTCAAAAACTCATCTTTGACAATAGGTTGCTGGATTCGGGCGTGCATAGCATATGTATATGATAAATTCATGTAAATTCATCTGTTCCAGGTCATATTATCATGCATTCTACGTATAGCATGGCTATTTCTGCCGCTTGGGCCATGCATGCTTCCTTGGACGATATTTGTAAAGCAGCAACATGGACCTCACCTACTACTTTCATTGTTGTTGTTGTTGCGAAGTCATGTCCGACCCATCGCGACCCCTTGCACAACATTCCTCCAGGCCTTCCTTTCCTCCACCATCCTCTGGAGTCCACCCAAGTTCACGCCCGCTGCTTCAGTGACTCCATCCAGCCACCTCCTTCTCTGTCGTCCCCTTCTTCTTCTATGGCCCTCAATCTTTAATGAAACTACTTTCATGAAGCACTATAAAATAGATGTCTCTGCTTCTGTGGAGGCTTCCTTCGGACGGAGGGTTCTTCAGCAGGTTATCTCCTGTGTCCCCGTGCCCGGGTTCATCCCTCCCTTAGGACTCCAAGCTTTGGTATGTCCCACTGTTGGACCATTCCGTCATAATCAGGAGAAGAAAAGTTGGTCCTACCTGAACGTCCTTTCTCTGATGGATGGGATGGTCCAGGATCCCTCTCTTTCCTTACCCGGGCTCTGTCCGGGGGATTCTAATTTCTTTTGAGTTTACTTACAGCACGACATCCTGAAAAACTGGAGACCACCGTAGGCGAGGAGAGGCGTGTCCCAATTAATTTCAGTTCAGTCGTTGGGCAGATTAGACTGTATCTAACCCACTCCTGGACCATTCCGTCCATCAGAGAAAGGACATTCAGGTAGGGCCAACATTTCTTCTCGTAACAGTAGGCCCTTTTTGAGAGTGTCTTGCAGTGCTGGGAGTTCAGACGGCAGCCAACAAGCCTCTGCCAGCCCCAATTACTTTGCTCATGTGAGTGAATGTTTCCGGTCTTGTTCCCTTTTTTAAAAGCCATTACAGACTTCACGCTCCCTGGAAATGAGGCCAGCAGTTATCAATGCTCTCCAGACAAAATAACATTGAACAAAAAGAGAAAGACAGCTGAACCTGTGAAATGGAACGAGACAGAATGTTGAAAGGTTATGATACTTATGTAGTTATTTGCCAAGCACACCTAAATTACATTGAAGTAACCAAACTACCTTTATGGTTCCCAAAGGCACGTCACAGCTTTTTGAGCACTCCTAAGGTTTGGAAATTGAAAGTTGAAAAATTTGACAGGCCCTAAAAAAAAAATCCCCTTTTGTCTTTCTGATTTTAGAAAAATAGTTGTAGGGTGTAAAATTCTTCCTTTTCACAAGGTTCAGCCAGGCAGACTTTCTTCTATAGCGCATGGGATTTGGGTGGCTTTACACGTCTTGAAAGAAGTGGCATTTCCCGAGGTTGTATCTCGCAGCCGTGATGGAAGAAGTTTTTCCTCTGGGCCAAATAAGTTTCCCCATTTTTTTTTCTTCTTCTCAAGGAGAGGAAGGAGAGCATCAATCTGCAGCTGTGCCAATGGAAGACGAGGAAGACGAGGATGACGATCCCGAGAATAGGTATGATTCTACCCGTAAGGACCTTAAACAGATTATAACACACCCTAGGCGTGGGCTCAAGCGGGAGCAACGGAGCAGCAAGCAGGTTGTAAAAACCGGAAGTACCTGCCTTGTACAGACTCGCTCACAGGCTTCCTGCCAGCTTGAACGAGAGGCCAGGAAACAAACCCCCCAATCCAGAAATGAAAAGAAAATACGATTTAAGCGTTAAGTCAGACACCCTGCGTAGGGTGTGTTATAAATGCAGCACTGTCCGTTTTAAGTTTCCGTGTATAATGTGGATTTTGTGTAAAACTGTACAACTCTTTAAACGGAAAGCAAACTTGATCATTAAAAACGCTCCATGGGAATGGGAGATGAGCCAGTTATTCAGTACCGGTAGCATTTGATGGCACTTGAATTCCTTTTCAGTATACATTAGCTCTTACAAACACTTGGATCAAAACTAGCAAGAAGTAGGGACAAGCTTTTGGAGAAGTCCGTTTCCTAGTATCCTGAGTTGCAAGTTCCTATAATTTCAGAACTCAACACTTGGAAGTAGAAGTACGATAACTTGAATTTCTGCCTGCTTCAGTCCTTTGAATTTTTATTGGCTTTGTTTAGACTACAGTCGCATGTTAAATTGAACAGGTGCATACATGTATATTTGTTAACATTTAATGTTAAAATACCACTGTAGTTAAGGATTCCATTTTGTAGGCCTTATAAACTTCATAACACACGGATTCTGTAACTCATATAAACCAGGAAAGAACGGAATAAAAGGGATTTTTTTAATTAATAGAACAGGCTGCAATCTTTAGTGATTTTAACAGGGCACAAAGCCTCAACGCAGGAGAACTTAAACTAAGAAGATATGCAGAGGATTGCACTGTTACAGAATTGACAACCTGCTTTTGTTAAGGCACCTATGCCTAATGTTGGTTATCAAGCAGTTTTTTTGCAAGAACCGCTTCAGCAAACTCAATGGGATATTTTGGGAGTGCTAGATATACATTTGGCTTTGCGGGGCTTAGAATTGTTTGTTACTAAGTAAACTGGTTTTTACCTAGAGAAAACAAGACATTTTTTTTTTTGTACCTGAAACAAATTTTAACACTGAACGTGTTCTCCAGTGTGGACCTGGGTACAGATAAAATGCTGCTATTCTAGGTTATTACTTGCTTTCCATATACAATGTTGAAAAAATGTTTGAAAATGAACTTTTGTTTATTTGTTTAGGAATATTTGTTTAGGGATTTCTATAGAAACGGCGGTGAGGAAAAAGTGTTCAAAAATTCTGTTTAAGACTTTCAAAGAGTCAAAGTAGAGTTCATTATTTCATTGTTAAGTTTTAAAAATTCATTTCTAGTAGAAAAAATATATTAAAAAGATGGATTTTCAAAAAAAATCTCAGTGCTTAGTAAAAAAAAAACATTTTTTAATCACAAAAGTTAATTTTACTCATAAAATTCCTGGAATTGCTTTAATGTGGGTGGGGAAACCCCCCCAGAATACTGTATTATCCAGGAATAAAATTGATCTACCTCTCTTACATGGAGTTGGTGTTCATAGATAAGTACCGGTAATCTAAACCGATATGTATGTTAGTTAACCAGTATTGAAGTGCATAATTTTTGCTTCAGAATCAAGAGACTGCCATTAAGTAGTTGGTTCACTCTTAGAAGGGTCTCAAGAGCTGTGTGCAGAAAGACACCACCCCCCCCCCCAGGCACAGAGACCCTGTTGTGGTCTCTTGCACTCTGAAGAGCAGCTCATGGAGCCCCAAAATGCAGCCGGGGTTACCGTCCCTGCTCCTGTTTGCCAGCTGAACTGATTTTGCCTGCGCATGAGGCCGGCCATTGGGAGTTGCACTGTGAACCCCAAACTTGGTGAACTCCAAACTTTCAAGCAAATGTGCTTAGGCTTGCAATGTGATTGTTGCTTGCTTTTGCTCTTTTAACGGATGAAACGGCTCTGCCAGGCCAAAGAAAGATGTTAAGAAATCTGTAGTATCGTTACAACTTAAGACAGTTGTATCTAAAACTTTCTTTTTCCGAAGAAACTATTTTAACATGCCTCTTGTTAAAAATGTTAAAATCAACTTTGCCAATTTGCAATATTTTAGTGAGTCCTAATATAACAGACAGTGCTGTATTTCATTGTGGTGTGTATTTGTTTATGATTGGTTTGTCTGAATTTTTAAATAGTGTTGTTTTAATATGTTTGGAGTTATTTTGTTCATTAAGAGATTCACAGTGTATTCATGCACAATGCCTTTGAAGTATTTGATGGATGCAATAAATTTTTGTAAAACATGTTTCTCGTCCAAGCATTTAATTTTAAGAAACACATTTTTCTACTAAGCTATAATAGGAAACAATTTGTTTAGCTATTGTCATTTATATCTTCCTCATAATATCCTTGGAAGCTTCAGATTTTAACACTATTTAGCTACGTCATACCAACTAAACTGAGTTCAAGTGTGAAATGTTTTTAATTTACTCTCATACACAGAGTATGTCAAATATGTAATTGCAGGCATGCGTGCTATGGTAGTTGATATGACATCTTAGAAAACATGTAAATGAATTTGGGGCTCTTACCTCTGACCCTCTGCATGATGGACCTCCAGTTTGCCTAACACTCTCTTTGCTATAAACAGTGTTAATTAATGCAGTTGTGGGTTCAGGATACCATGTCCAGAGCTGATAGCAAAAATTGCTCGTGGTGGGGAAAAGTAGAAACTACACATGTGCCTGTGCAAATATATGTGCATTTAATTTTGCAGTTGAAACGGCAGTAGATCAGGATACAGTAGAATTGGAAAGGAGTAAAAGCCATTCTCACCTCAGTACTACAAATTAAATAAACATATGACGAAGTCACCAATAATCTTGTTGAAGAAAAATAAGGCAGTATTGGCTTCTTGTAATGGAGTCTGCAGATAACTGCCATCTGGGCTATTATTAGAACAACAATTTAAAGATGGTTGAAACAGAAAACATCAAAGAATTAGTTTAATTGACAATCAAATGTATTAGTTGTGACTAACGTACTTCAGACCTGATTCGTAATGTTGCTTTTTAAAGGCATTTTAAAGTAGTTTAAATTTTGAGCATATGCTTCACATTCTTTATATCACAGCTGGATGATAAACCTGAGTAATACACTAGGATTTGTCAATCATATTTGTGTTTACTAAATAAGGATTTAATGAATAGAGGGTTCAATTCATTCTCTGAAGTTCATTCCCATGGCTGCATCTCCTTTCCTAGTTAATTAACATTTTATGTCTTTGCAGCAGTCAAAATGGACTTTATTTGAAGCAGGAAATCATTTTACTATCGGTTATGACTTCAACAGATTAACAGAGTTTAAAAGGACTTTGTAGGTCATCTAGTCCAACATGTTTTGAAACCCAAGCATAATTTGAGAGGGTTTGCTTCTTTGTTCCCTTGGTAAAAGCTTGGTATGGAAACACTAAATACAACAATCTGATCAGAAATTGAAATTGTCACATTTTAGTTAAAATTGTTACAGAAAAAAAAATGCAGCTTTTGTCAACACTTCTGTTTTTCTTTGGCTTTGCTTTCCATAGATGCCAAGGTCAAGGTCTGTTGTAGGATTCCAGAAATGTGGAATCAGGTCTACAAAAAATAAAAATAAGAATCTGTAAAGGAATGTTTATGGACAGTTCTGAATTTGTGGGGGGGGGGGGGAACGACAATATTCAGAGGTAACCTACTTCATGTCAGATAATTGTTTCTAACCATGATGGTGTTGTTCACCATAAAATTTAACATGCTGATTAATATACCTGTACATCTAACTGAGGAAAGTGTATGATTGATTCATGGCAGACCGGCAGGCTCAAACCTCTTAGTTTGGAGAGCAGAACTACACAATGAGAAAAAGCGTATCAGGGAGGGGTCCTTGGTGCTCTCTGAGTTGGTTGTTTTCTGACAGATGTTTCATTACCCAAACTAGGTAAATTCACCAGCGGTGATCATGTTGCCTAGCTTGAGTAATGAAGCAATTGCCAGAGAACAACCAAGCTAAAGAGCACCAAGGAACCCCTGATTTCATCCCTGAGCTACAAATATTCCCCTTTGATCAGTAAAAACCTACATATATTTTTTGAGCATGGTGACTTTTAAATCCCAACCTATGTCAAAGTTGATGTAGGTAAGCCTTCCCCGTGAAGCCTTTCTCCTTGTCACAACACCTTTGGTTTCTTGCTAGCAGAAGTTCTCCGGAGGTGCCCGGCTGCTCTTCATGACAAGTTTCATTCATTGTTTCGGGGAAATCCAAATGTTTTTGATACAACATTGGAGAAAAGAGTGGCGATGGTTAAAGAGTTAAGCTTTCTTTTCTGTTAAATTTCTCTTTCCCGTTTAATTTCACTGAAGAAAACTGCTCCCTGAAGATGTATATTAGATTGGCATTTTCCTTGTTTTTGGTTTTATTAAGGGGAACCGATACAGTGGTACATTCCAGCCTTGCTCTTTGGATCTGTTTTAGTTCAGAGAAACTATATCAAGCTGAAAAAGTGTAATGGAACTTGAGGAAAGCCCAAGGGAATTTTTCAAAGCAGTCTGGTGAAGGCATTCTCTACTAAACCGATTCATAAACTTCTAGATCAGAGGTTCCCAAACTTGGCAGCTTTAAGATTTGTGGACTTTAACTCCCAGAATTCTCCAGCCAGCTCTGCTGGCTGAGGGGTTCTGGGAGTTGAGGTCCACAAGTCTTAAAAGTTGCCAAGGTTGGAGACCTCTGATCTAGATGCATATTTGAAACTCTGGGAGCACATAAACATTTCAGGGATTAGTGAAAACTGCTTATAGTTTTATTCTTTTGAGAGATACCTGCTTTTCCCATCTCGTTTTGCTCTAATTTCGTCTCTGTCACAGAGAACTAGTTATTGTGCTGAATGTGGGCCAAGAATCTGAAATACATTGATGACGATGAACATCTCTTTTATTGAGTAAACATGAGACTCAGTCAACGGGACATCTAAAATGTATCACAAATACCATTGACTGGCGCTAATGGTTGATATGGGTTTCTGCCAGCATCTTGGGTATCAACCAAGTAGTATTGTTATTGTTATTATTCAATTTGATTCAAAGTCTGGAATTGGTTAAAAACTTTACAATTCAAGTTTTAACCAAGGACCTAAGAGCTGTTAAAGTTGTTGTTGTTATTATTATTATTATTATTATTATTATTATTAATCTTCAATTTGATTCACAGTCAGGGAGTAGTAAAAAATTAACAACAAGAGCTGTTAGGGTAACGTGTGAGTGTAGGCAGTTCGGAGGAAGGGGGGGTTTGTTTGTTTTTTTTTAAACAAAGTCAGGATATTCAGGTCTGATGGGTTCAAGATTTCCATGTATCTAGGCAACCATTATAATGGGATGTCCTGCTTCTATTTTGAATTGCACCAGTTAGGCCCATCAGCACAGTGTCAGGTTCTAGTATTCAAGGCTTTTGCAATTGGTCTTTTCTTTATCCTGTGGTGGTACCTGCCCACCGTAAGGAGAGGACAAAGTTTGCCTTTATCATTATTGGGTTCCTGCCATCTGTTTTGAACTGCCCGGCTTGCCTTGGTCCGAGGGGGAACATGAGATTCCTTTGCATTCGTTCTTTCGGTAGTATGGTTAAAACAAAAAGAGTTTGACAGTCGACAAGAACCCTTAAGCCAGGAAAGCCAGTCTAATGGGATTCCTTTGGGCACTGTCGATAGACCACTAATGGCCTGTGCATTATAAGGTGTCTCGCAAGGTACGACTGTGCTTTAATCTGCCTTCAGGTTCCTAGCCAGGGGGATTTTAAGGTTTTTTATTTTGCACAGTTCTAAAAAAAAAAACCCACCCCAAACCTGGCTCTCTGAAATGATATTTCATTATTGAAATATGACTGATCCTGATGTTCAGCTAAAATTGCTATACTATAAAGATTGATGGTATGATACTGCAGAAGATGGAAGTTAGCACAGAGGTGGTATAAACCAGGGCTCTCCCACCTTTGCTGCCTGAGGAACTCTGGGAGTTGAAGTCCACAAGTCTTAAAAAGTTGCCAAGGTGGGAGACCCCTGGTCTAAACAACAGCCACAGAAAGTATAGATGGTCCTTGACTTATGACCACAGTTGAGCCCAAAATCTCCGTTGTAAAGCAAGACAGTTGTTTAGTGAATTTTGCCCCGCTTTAATGATCTCCCTTGCCACAGTTGTTGAAGGAACCACTGCATTTGTTAAGTGAGTCTACCTTCCCCATTTATTTTGGTTGCTAGACCTGATCACAAGACCATGGGACATTGCAACTGTCAGGAATACATGCTAGTTGACGAGCACCTGAATTTTTGATAATGTGACCATGACCATGGGGGGTGCTGCACTGGGGAAAACGGCCATAAGTCGCCTTTTGCAGTGCTGTGTAACTTTGAACAGTCACTAAACAAACGCTTGTAAGTCAAGGACTACTTGTAGTTGAAAACCAATCAGTTGATAACCCTTTGAAAATGTTTAACAACTCCTGCTCCCAGGTTGATCCTCTAGGCCAAATTCCATGGCTGATGGCCATCCGTTGCTCAGTTTGTTTAACAATGCTTGATCTGCTGCTTGGTTGTTATTGGTGAACCAATGGAATACGCCTTTTTTTGTTTTGCTTCAAAGAATTGCCAAGAAAATGCTTTTAGAAGAGATCAAAGCCAATCTTTCCTCAGAGGAGGATGCTTCTTCTGATGAAGAGTCCAACGATGGGAACAAAAAGAAAGGAAGGCGAGCCAAAAACAAAAGCAACAGAGGTAAGCACCTGACAGAACACCCAACTATTTGAATGCATTTTCATATCAAAGTGCATTATAGCAGTTTCCTCAATTGCATGCTATAACCAGGTAATCATTAAATGGTAAATGATGGTGAAATCCATTGTTAGGTTAATTCCAAGATGCAGGGGTGGTTACTAGCTTGGCTGGCTTCATAAAAGGCTTGGAGGACTTCATAAAAATAATGGGAGTCAAGTGGGGGACTGCCTCTGAAGCCTCTCTGCCTGGAAACAAGCGGACTTCCTTGGGCCGTTGCTTGGCCAGACTACTGAACTAGATGGAGCAGCATTCTCACCCCGCACAGCACTCCTTAGGTTCTGAATATGCCACTTAATCTTTGCCCCGAGGATTTTAATTTGTCTGCAAAATTAAGTCTAACTAAGAAATCAAATGGAAAATCGGACTCGGGAATACCATCGTGTGTGAGAGAGATTCTATAACTGGTTAAATTCAAAATGGGGGATTAAGATTGGAAATGCTATTAGGAAATGAAACTATATTCACTTAAGACCGAATGTAAATGATATTGCACCTGCTTTAAAACATCAAATATTGCCAACACACTAGTTGTTTTATGTTAGCTTGTTTTTGTTAGTTTGTTTTATGTAGTGTTAGTGTTTTTTAATGTAAGTTTATTCTATAAAAGATGCAGAATTAATTTAATAATGTAGATATCAACTAACAATATAATTTGGAATAACGATTGTATATAGTGTAGGATATCCTATGCAATTTTTACTTTGTCTTGATTTTAATTAATCTTTTTCTTGTTTTATCTTTGAAAATTTAATAAAGTTTTTCAAAAAAAAAAGTCTTTAGTTTCCATGTTGCCTCCTCTCCTCAGCACCATTTTTCTAGTTCTTAAGAGCATCCCTCCCCGAATGGATAGAGCCCAAATATTCCACTGGATTGAGAGGTGGTTGGCGAAGGTTAACCAAAAAGCTATTTTACCACTTAAATGTAACTTGCTCGTTTAACAACGCTGGTAAAAACAATGATTTGTTCAGTGCTTTCTCCAGAGCCTGGTATAATGCAGTTGATTCATTATTGTATTGGTATAAATCTGATACTGATCTAAACTAGAAAAAATATATGCATGTAAGTCTTTTTTAAAATATTTTTTTCTTTTCCTGCAGCAGAAGAGAATGAACAAAAAGATGAGTCAGATTCAGATGCTGATTCAGATGCTGATTCAGATGCTGAAGAGGCCAAAACGCCTAGATACAGGCACCGTTTGTTAAGACGCAAATTAACAATGAGTGAAGGAGAGTCCGAGGAAGAGAAAAAGGGAAAATCTAAAGAGGCAAAAGAAGTTAAACGCAGAAATCGGAGGAAGGGTATTAAGTTTGTTTATATTGATGTGTGTGCAGACTAACAAGAGCTCTGTTGTCTTAATTATTTTATTACACATTTACTGTTAATGATGCGTAATGAAATCCCCCTCACTTCTTCACAGCTGCTTTAAATATGGCCCAAGGGATTGGATATGTCTAGAACGATTACTTTCATCGCTAAATCGTAGCCCTGTTTTCCTGTTTCATTAAAAACACACTCTTATGGGAAGTGGATAGTTGACAGGTGGTCTTTGCTTAGTGATTATTCATCCAGTGACCGTTTGAAGATACAATGGCACTGATCAAATGGTAGTTACAGTAGACAGTCCTCAAAGTTACGGCCATTGCAGTGCCCCTATAGTCACGTTGTCCCCATTTGGGTTCTGGGCAGCCCAGATTTACAAGTGGAGCCCCCTCCCTCCCCAGTCTCTTCCCTTACAGCTTCCCTGCCCTCTAGCCCCACTGCTTCTCCCTGCCTCCCCCAGCCGGTCTTTCCCCTCTTCTGCCTTCCCTTGCTGATGAGAGCCACAGGGAATTCTTATCAGCAAGTCTGGAAACAGACGGCAGGCCTTGTGACAACAATTCCATTTGGGCTGCTTCAACTTGCACACTTAATGGTTTAGACAGAATAGCCATATTTATAACCAGGCAAGGCTGAGGGAGGCTTTTTTCCCCCTCAAGTGAATCTGGATCAAAACCGTCATCCTGTGTCAAAGATTCTGTCTAAGACATACTTTATCCTCTGAGGTCCTTTCGTTCTTAGTCCTTTAATAATTCATTCGTAACACCCCTCAGCTGTTTTCGAGGCCCTGAATCTCTAAGAAATAGACCATAATGCTTTGCAGAAGGGGTTCTTAGGACAGTCAACGCAGTAAGAAGGATATTAAAAGTATCAGTCCTTTCAGTCAGAGATTCTCTCTCTCACGTCCTGGGGAGCCAAAAATATTCTAGGAACAGAATATTTTGAGGAAAGACGCGGCCAATTTGTCTGTTCTGGAGGTGGGCTAATAGTTTTATAGAAATTCCTCTTTTAAAGCAGAAGGGATCTTCAAACTAGAGTCTAGAGTGGGTTGGGGACAGAGAAGGGGAATGTTGCAAAATCTGAGGTTTTCTCCATACCTGATTAAACATGCCATAATTCTTTCCCTCTTTATCTGTGAGGTTAATTACTATTTTCAATAGGGTAAACATTTATTTTCTTTCTTCTGTAGCCCTCTTGATGGACCAAGGTAGAGAGCACATTATAAGTTGTTCTTAAATGCCACCTAGAAGGCATTTGGAAGAAATGCATCACTGCAGATTTCTCTTGCCAATTGGGAATCAGGCTAACTGTTCCCATTCATTCAGTCTGATTCAGTGGGTGCCTCTCTACAGTACCCAAAAGATTGGTTATTCTTGCCTTTTCAGATTAACAGACAAGCTTTCATGCCCTACAGCTCACATCTGATGGATGCAGCTTACCAAAGCTAATGCTCTGTTGTAAGATTGGCCAATCTGCAAAGATAGTACCTGGCTTCCTCTGATGGTTGGCTCCCCTGCCTCTCCACCTACATTGTTCTCCTGGTGTGAGTAAGGCATCCAAGGACTGAGTTTCTTTTGCCTTGAGAAAGTAGAGCTCTCTTACTCGTGGCTAGGTAGTCATTTTTCTCT
Source organism: Calamaria suluensis (assembly GCA_032468135.1). Taxonomy (NCBI): domain Eukaryota; kingdom Metazoa; phylum Chordata; class Lepidosauria; order Squamata; family Calamariidae; genus Calamaria; species Calamaria suluensis. Next base: position 24,275 of record JANHFP010000582.1, on the reverse strand, counting down.
CCTCCTCTTGGGAGCCTCAGTTTCAGAATAGCCTTATCTTAGCTCTTGGGAAATTATTGGAGGGAGGCGCTGCGAGGACTTTCATATGGGAAAAGAGATTTAAAACTTTGGAAGAGTTGGAAGATAGAATCCATGGTTAGATGGCTGAAATGGAAACAAAAGAAATTCCAATATTTCATTTTATTTGTATATCTTTTTTAAAGTATTAATATTAGCACTTATTAATAATAATTCCCAGTCAACATTGTATATCAAAACTGCAAGACATTTCAGAGGAAAGTGTTTCAGTGTCAAACTTGAAATGAGCTGTCACACTGCTTTTTTAAAAACTCCAGAAGTATTTAAATGAGAAATATTGGATTCAGAATGCTTCTGAGATTTATAGAAACAGTTGCAACACTGAGCTGGATTGGAGTAATTTTCAAACCTAGAAATTTTATATTTGAATCATCATGCAGATCGCAATTGCATATTAATTTTTGCCTAGTTTTTCACTTAAATTCTTTTAGTTACATGTTTATTCCTCATCACTGTTGGAAGACACAAAGAGACAAAGTTAGGGAGAGATCATTATGAAGAAAAATTGTGTGGTTGGCTAAGAGTCAACAACAAACTGATGGCACATAATTAATTATTGCAAATCAAATTTACAAATAATATAATTATTTGTTTAAGTAGGCAGCTTTTTATGACAGGTTTGCATTTCTTACCTGATAGCAGGATACAATTTTCATTGTTTCTTGTTGTCTTGCTGTTACTTTTGGCTTCTGTTTAACTAAGTGGGCTAATGTTTATGAAAATGTACCATTCCTTCATACTTTTGTTAACTTGTCTTAATAAATTGTTTTATTTTAAAGTGAGCAGTGAGGATTCGGATAATTCAGAAGCCAGTGAATCTGGAATTAGTGAAGAAGTGAGTGAATCTGAAGATGAACAACGTCCTAGAACGAGGTAGCATATTTTTTTTATAAAAAAAGTTTTATTTGTAAAATAGTGAATACAGAAAAAAAGTAATAAATTTCAATTCATATATAACATATTACATCATTTCAAATCTTGCATAAAATATAATATATATATTTTCCTTTCTTAATATAAAATATCTTATAATTTTATATTTTTTTCATAAGGGTAGGGTAAATGGGATGATACAAATTCTGTAGTCCAAAGCGAGTGTGAGAATCCGCTATACAAGGGATTTGAACTGCTGGACTGTCGAACTTCCGATCGACAAGCTCAGCTGTCTTACCCGTTGAACCACCATGTCCCTGCTTAGAAACCCTTTAATTCAGATGGCTGGGTAGCTATTTCTCCATCTCTTGAATGTGAAGACCACCAACAGATCTGCTCGGATCTTTCTACATTCCAAGCCTTGCTTTAGTCTAGGGTCACGGGTGTCCAACTCATGGCGTCATGTTGCCGTCACATGACATATCACAATGTTTTTCCCCTTTGCGGAGCTGGGGTTGGTGGGGCCTGTGTGTGATCCATCCGGCCTGCAAGCCGCCAGTTTGACACCCCTGGTCTAAGTGAAGATATGCCCCAGGGACAGGTGGTCTTTGATAGTTACAATGGATGGTGACCCATATTGAGAAAATAGCTAGGAACTATGAAGGATAAACCGAGGTTAAACAAGAGGTCATATATTTATGTATCGCAAGGCAGAACTTGAACCCTATCAAAGAGAAGGGTTATGAGCAGTGCTGGGATTCAGACGGTTCAGGGAAACTGGTAACTAAATTTCTGGCTGGCACCACCCCAGTCCATCCAGGAGACCCCACACACCCCATTTTGGCTCCCAGGTAAGTTCAGGGAGGCCTACTAGGCCCAAAATGGGGGCTTGGGGGTGTGGTGCATTTTCGCTCCCAGGAGGCTGCAGCGAGGCCTACTAGGCCCAAAATGGGGTGGAGTCGGGTGAGGGAGGTGCGCCCCCTCACAGCCTGTTTTTGTTCCCAGGGAGGTGCACGAGGCCGAGTGCTGCCCGTCACACACCCCTGGCCACACCCACTCTGGCCACGCCCACCCAGCCGGTCATTAGGGTAGAGAACTGGTTATTAAATTATTTGAATCCCACCACTGGTTATGAGGGACATGATAATGCTGCACATAGGCAACTGAATCCAGTATGCCCATTTTTCGCTCTCCACAGGCTCCAGATCTTTTCTAGGAGTCTGGGGAGGGTGAAAATGGCCTTCCCCATCCCCCCGGAGGTTGTACAGAGGCTAAAAATGGCTCATTTCCTGACTTCCAGTGGGCCAAGAAGGCCTGAAAATCAGCTGGCCGGCGAGTGCATGTGCAGCTCAGCTCACAAGCCCACTGATATGTGTTAAGTCCTGATCGACAGGCATCCGGGCCAGTCATTTCAAAGGACTAGAAGACCAATCAGGAGCCGCGCGGTTTGCGCGGGAAGTTTGAACGTTTGTCAGTGGCCGAGAGCC
>JANHFP010000577.1:84221-97396 GCA_032468135.1 Calamaria suluensis | reverse complement strand
TTCTTCTCATTAAACTAGACATACCCATGAACTTCTCAAAATGCTTATACGAAGCCATAATTAAGCAGCCACAATGGACTGCTTGTTCCCATCTTGTTTTTTCCCCATCTCTTCCTCCTTCCCCTTCTTTATGATCTTCACAATGGCAAGCCTTTCTCATTATTGCCTTATAAATGGAAGGAGAACCAGAACTATGTTAAGTGAAAGAAATTCTTTTGTGCCTTTTCCAGTTGCAAACAAATGCTCGGCTTGCACTGAAGTTTTGATGGTGCTGTCTGGTATCCCCTCCTCCCTCAAATACAATTATGCGAACTCATATTAAGCATCAATATCTATTTACAGCCTCAGGTTGACAGGTACAGAGGGAGGGGGACGAGAAAGCTTTCCAATATTCAGTGAAGCACACCGAGGAGCTGAATAGATTTCCCTTGCTTATGCTATCAAAAATAAATCCCTAATTTGATAACAACTGTAACAGAATCAGGAACTCTTGCCTTCCCATGCCACTTGGCACTTCAAGGGACTTCATCATGGTTTTGCATTGTTCTTTGCTATTTGTGTTGTTTTTTCATTGAAAAAAAAAAGATATTTACCAGCACATTTGAATAAAATTTTCCTTTTAGCACTTGGATTCTAGGTTGGGGGGGGGAGACACATGGTAAACTGCAGAAAATGAGAGATTAACCCAGATAGCTGTATCCATTGGTGTGGTAAAAAAATTCAAATCAAATGTTTATTTTGGTCATGGAGCACAATAAGAAGGGTAGGATACCAATAACTAATCATTTTTAAAGCTAAAAAATATAAAATACAGAAAAATGAAAACATTTCTAAAAAAAACCATAAACTCTTAAAAATCTACAAAAAGGGATAAAACATTAAATAAGAAAGTAAGTGTTGCTATAAATCTATAGTAAAGCAAATAAATTTGATCACATGGCTTTCAATGCTTAAAATGTTTTATGCTTATAAATTTATTTTATTGCAAGTCATTGCTTGAGATGGTTGGCTATAGAAAGTAGAGATGATAGAAAGATAGATAGTCAGACATAGATATAGATAGATAGATAGATAGATAGATAGATAGATAGAGAGAGAGAGACAGAGACAGAGACAGAGACAGAGACAGAGACAGAGACAGAGACAGACAGACAGACAGACAGACAGACAGACAGACAGACAGACAAATAAAAATAAATATTCTACATAACTAAAATGAGTGACAGCTTTCTGTACCAGGATAAAATCTGAGTTGCTTGTATTTATTTATTTATTTTATTTCCTACACATCTAAAGTCCACAAATCTTCCAGCTAAGGAAACCCAGAGGGGTACCATTCACAAATTATGCATGTCATACATTCAGAAAACTGTGTGCTTTGAATAAGGTATCCTTATTAAACACATCGCTTCATATCAGTGCATTTTCATGCATTCTTCACTGGTTTCATTGTATTGCACAGTGTATAGGAATTGCAGGTTTTCCCCCCCTCCTTCTCTTTGAAATGTATCACTTTAAAATGTATGTCAGAAATTCGGTGATTATTTTATATTACCCGAAGGAATTTGTTCATTTATTGAGCTTATATACTCTTCCAATCATGTCAGCCCTGAGTGGCTTACCTACCCCATTCTATAAACGAGGTTAAAAATATACATGTGACACACATTAAATTATATTTCCCTGCTGAGGAACAATTCAAGAACTCCATATAGATAAAAACCCATCTACCAGGAGCAAGTCTGATGTCTAGTTAATCCCCAAGGCCTGTTGGAAAACTAAATTTAATACAGTTTCTAAAGCCAAGCAGTGTTTGTGTATCTATAATATCTATCAACAAGCGCTATGAAACTTCCAATGTTCTTATTTTATTGATATCTCTTTTCTTTCTTTAATAATACATACTGTAATAGTTAAAGATGAATTGCAAGTTGGGAAGCACAAAACAGTTGGTCACAATGCGTTCAAGCAATGGTGAAAAGCAGCTATATTAAATAAATGATGACAAGTTTTAATAAAATTGAATTCATCAGCCAGTATTATTATAAATGGAATTAATTTTTTACCCATCAAGTTGTTTCATAGAGTGTATCAAATATAGTCATTATTTCCTCTTGTATTTAATGTGATTTTTGGAGCCTTTGACTTATTTGATCTGATAGTCAAAGAATATTGTATGTATTATAGTAACTGGTGTTGTACCCAGTGTGTTATTGCTGATACTTTTTATGTTTTATTGATGATTATCCGTGTCCTCTACCAAATTAGGAAAGCTTCAGGGTTATTCAATTTATAGGAACAAGTCTAAAAATCTTATAAAAACAAGTCTTATAGGATTTTATTTTATTATTTTGATTTTGGATTTTAAAATACATTGTAACATCAAATTAAAATTCTGTAAACCGCCCCGAGTCTTTGGAGATGGGGCGGTATATAAATCAAATAAATAAATAAATAAATAAATAAATTTATGTGTCAATGGTAATCTTTGCATTTGGGCTCCAAATTATTGTTTGAATTTCTTTAAATATATTGCAATAACTATTCCCAGAAAGATCTCCATGTGTGTAGTGATAAACATTGTTAATAGTTTATCTCAATTAAATATTGATATTAAGAGATGTTTTCAAATGTTTTTGAGTCTTTGGGGAAGAATGTTAAAATAAATATCACTAAATATTTGGTATATATGTTAAGAGTTTCTTTTAAGATTGATGATAGCTTTATGAAGAATTTTTCTTGGGTTTTAATCTTAGTTAGGCAACCGCAGGTAAAACGTTTTTTAAAATGCATTGCACAAAAAGCATTAATACAATAAATCTACTTATTTTTTTATCAGATTTTAAAAATATCTTCAGTCCCTAATAGAAATTTCAACTATCTATAATTGCTGAACAGTGATGTATACAATATGGACCTGAAGTTTTTGTAGCATTCAAAATTTCTATGTTGTTGAAAAAAGATTTGGAGGATTCTCAGTCCAAGTTGTGATAAAATGAAAAATATTATGACAATGCATATTGGCACTATGTAACAATAATAGCATGAGGAGTTCAAATAACCTCTTTTCACATAAATGGATTAGAATTTTTCTAATTTAGGTATTTTGATAATATTTTTATGTTACTGTTAGACATCCTAGAAGATGTTTTATAAGATTTGAATGTCAATTTCAGAATATTGGAATATAAAATTGTGGAAGGAATACCAATATTTATTTTGGTACTTTGGATCTGCTTTCTAGATACTCTGTTGATTTTTAATAATAATGAGCAAGTTAATAAGTATTGGGACAAGAAATTAGATTCCAATATATTAATGCAATGTTCAGCTATATAATGCAATGTTCAGCTAAAATTTGGAGTATAACAACATTTGAAGAATTCTAGATTTATCATGAATGGACTGAAGCTAAAGAAGAAGTTATACTTTGAAGGAAAGTCTTTATCACTCCTAAATTTAAATTTTGAAAGTAAATCTATTTACTTTCTCTTTAAGAACTCTATTTAAGAGCATGCTTCGTATCTAAGAAGAGGAAAGACTAGCCAGTACTTTTCTGTACGGTCAAGCTTTAATTTCCTGCTTAAAACTGAGTGATCTTATATACAATATATATCTTACTTTATGCACTTTTCTTTTTCACATTTTCCTTATTTTTGTTTCCATTCTCTTGTCTCTGCATTTTCCCTCTTTTTTAAACAAACAAACAAACAAACAAACAAACAAACAAACATAGCAGTAAATTACATGTGTATAAGGGGGAGGGGACAGAAGTTTCAATTTTTTTGGGGTAACAAACACGATTAGATAAAAGAAGATGCCAGAAGAGCATTTGATGAGAAACTGGACATTTTGATTTTGTGATAATCTACGGCATGGCTGCCTCCGTGTGGCCTGAATTTTGCAACATAAGAGGCTGGGTGAAAATGGTTATTTTCACATCAACTCATTGTGGGAATCCAGCTGTCATTGCATCATGGTCTGTGAATGGGGTTTTCACAGTAATCTATCATATGTTTCAGCACAGCAGGTTATGCGAACACAGAACTGGACTCTGCTCATTCAAAACTAAGGTTAACTTAGGCTGGGTGTACATATTGGTGCTTTTTTCATATTTTAGTTAACCCACAAATGAACTTTTCAAGAAATTAAATAAAATACTTTAAAATCTTTTGAATGAATGAACCTTGGCCCATTGCTATAACATCAGGGGTTTTGTCCACAGCATTTTTTTCCAGTGATTTGATTTTTGTTCTTAAAACAGATGGTGCAATATGCCCTTAAATATTCTTCCCTTGCTTTTAAGTGTTTGTGTTTTGTAAATAACTGGGTAGGTAATTATACTGTTGTCACTTAGCAACCTCATCTGGGGGATTTCTAAAAGAGATAACTGGTTTTGGAAGGCAATGCAAAATGAAATTTCTTGTGATCTATAATAGGAAGCTTTTTACTAGGTAAAATTAATATATTGTGCCTGTTTTGAGGGGCTAATGCTTTTCACTCATATGTATGTGCTGAAATGAGCTGAAAACTACTGATGATAGCCAAGACCTTTCATAGGTTGCCCCCTGTAAAGCAAATTGCTGTCAAAATTCACTATTGAGTTCCTGAGCTCTGATTTGGTGATCTGTTATCTATTCACTGTATGCATTGACTCTATTGACCCTCAAAAGCCACTTCATGAAAGGAGATCATTAGATGACTGTAGCATTTGGTAATAATTGGCAGGCGTGAAGAAGCCATGATCGATAGGAAGCAATCTATAGAAATTTTCTAATATCTTAATATTTGGGATCTACAGCGTGAGTACATGAACTTCCTGAAACACTTTGTGTAAGACCTCTAGAATTATTCAAAAGGTTGACTCTGCAGTATATTTTATAATGTATTTATGAGGAATACAGTGTCAACTCTCAAGGATACACCGTAAGAACAATGCGAACCAGCCAGTCCAGTAGCTATGATTCGATTTAATGATCTTGTGCATCAGTCCTGATACAAGCCGATTTTTGAGTTAAAGTCAGTGTTGACATCCAGGTTTCCTCTGGCTTGAAATAGCTGCTCAGACAGAGGAAGCAACCAATCCCAGCTGCACCTCCCAACGCCCGCATCTGATTGGGTCATGTTGGAGTCGAGGTCCTGCAGAATGGTTCCTTCATATGTCCATCATACAAGCAACCCCATGGACACTAAACCACCACCAGTGAAACCATGATCCCTCCGTGTTGCAATCCACCACCACCACACCCAAGTGCCGAACGTACTCAGCTGTCAGGATGGCACCTCAACATACAGCTCATTTCCCCTTGAAAAGTACACTTTCCCAACTTTAACATCAGCCATGTATTAATGATTGCAATATAGACTGATTCACAGGATTTATTAAGCTGAAACATACCTTTGAGTTCATCTACCCCAACCCTCTGCTCCATATCAGAACTGCTGAAAGCATTTTGGGGCAGTTTGTAGATATTGTTTTTCTCTACTTAAAGAAGTTAATTGAGATATCTCTGCAAGTTCCATCATCTTCACCAACCATTCCTCGACTGTAGGTAATGGGCAGCCTTTCCTCTTTTTGAACATGTTGCAGTCTCACAGCAGTTGACATATAGAAAAGCAAAGTTCCATGACATTTTACTAGCTGCCTGTTCATTAGTCCCAAAGGAAATGTTTGTGGTTTCAGTTGTACTTTAACCTTTAAATTCTTCTGAATTAATGCGTCTGTTTGTATCCAAAATGCTTTGGCTTTTTTTGTGTGTCCACGAAGCATGATAAAATGTCCTTTCATGTTGCTCACATTTCCAGCAAAGATCCAAATGTATGGTTATACATTCTAAATTTCTCTGGTGAGAAATCACCTTGTAAATTCTGTTTCCCTGAAAATAAGACCCTGGTTTTTTTTTCCTTTCTTGAACCCTGAAATAAGCGCTTGGCCTTATTGCCATGTGATCAAAAGCTAGATTGGGCTTATTATCAGGGGATGTCTTATTTTGGAGGAAGCAGGGTAGGATAAAATAGAATTTATTTATTGGCCAAGAGTGATTGGACACAAGGAATTTGTCTTGGTGCATACAGTATGCTCTCAGGGTATACAAAAGAAAAAATACATTCATCAAGAATCATAAGGTACAATAGTCATAGGGTACAGATAAGCAATCAAGTCATAATAGGAAACAGCCAATATTAATTGTAAGGATACAAGCAACAAACTTACAGTCATACAGTCATTAGTGGAAGGAGATGGGTGATGGGAACGATGAGAAGATTAATAGTAATGCAGACTTAGTAAATAGTTTACTAAGTGTTGAGGGAATTATTTCTTTAGCAGAGTGAAAAATTCTCTTTAAGGGTAGAACATAATTTAAATTTCAATCCCTTCAACTGCTTGGCTCATCTGTATAGTAAAGCCTATATATTTAGCCTGCTTTATCGTACATTCTTTCACTAGTTCTTCTTCTGTCTCACATTTCAACAAATGTTTGTATGTTTTAGCAATAACAGGCTCATAAAATTCTACACATAATTCTAATCAACTCCAGTCTTGCTCTTTTCAGAACCATACAATCTTTTATCTACTTTAAACTCTCTTTTTTTTTACTTTTCCTCTTATTTTTGGCATACCCCACAAAATTATGTTATACTTTCAATCACTTTTCCCAAGTCTCACCTTTTCTGACTTTCATCTTTCAGACATACATTAACTACACTTCCCTTGTAACCTATTTTCTTAATATAATCCTTTGCACATGAGTGGCCTTAAAGCTTGTTGTCTCTACCGGGTTTCCCCAAAATTAAGACCCTGTCTTATATTTTGAACCCTGAAATAAGTGTGTGGCCTTATTGCCACGTGCTCAAAAGCCCAATTGGGCTTATTATCAGAGGGTGTCTTATTCTGGGGAAAACAGGGTAGTCCTTATCCAAGCCATAACACCACTCATTCTTAATATAAAACAAAGGAAAACTATAAAATGCATGGAAGGTAGTATCATTAGAATCAGAATAGAATAGAGCTGGAAGGGACCTTGGAGGTCTTCTAGTCCAACCCCCTGCTCAAGCATTTCAGACAAGTGGCCATCCAGTCTCTTCTTAAAAACCTCCAGTGATGAAGCACCCACCACTTCTGAAGGCAAGCCATTCCAGTGATTAATTGTTCTATCACAAAATTCATCCTTAGTTCTGGGTTGCTTCTCTTCTTGATTAGTTTCCATCCATTGTTTCTTGTCTTATTTTTCTGGGGCTTTGCCAAATATGTGGATTCCCTCTTTTTTGTGGCAGCCTCTCAAATACGGTAATACTGCTATCATGTCACCCCTAGTCATTTTTTTTCCTCTAGACTAGCCATACCCAAATCCTGTAACAGTTCTTCATATCATTAAGGACATTCATGGACCCTTAATTATTTTATTTGCTCTTCTTTGCACTTTTCCCAAGGTCTCAACCTCTATTTGTAATGTGGTGACCAAAACTGGAGGCAGTATTCCAGGTGTGGTCTTAGTAAGATTTTATAAAGTGGCATTAATACTTCATGTGATTTTGATTCTCTGTCTCTGTTTATACAACCAAGGATTCTATTAGATTTTTTTTACTGCTGGCTTATATTTAAGTGATCTTCCATTGTTGTTGTTAGTCACAAAGTTGTGTGTGACCCATCACAACCCCATGGACAAAGTTCCTCCAGGCCTTCCTGTTCTCCACCATCCTCTGGAGTCCCCCCAAGCTCACGCCTACCGCTCAGTGATTCCATCCATCCATCTCGTTCTCTGTTATCCCCTTCTTCTTTTGCCCTCAATCTTTCCCAGCATTAGGGTCTTCTCCAGGGAGTCCTTCCTTCTCATTAGGTGGCCAAAGTATTTGAGTTTCACCTTCAGAAATATGAAAGATGCAGTCAGGGTTGATCTCCTCTAGGACTGACGTCCCAGAAGACTCGCAGGAGTCTTCTCCAGCACCAAAGTTCAAAGGCCTCAATTCTTTGTCATGCAGCCTTTCTTATGGTACAACTTTCTTATGGTACAACTTTCACAGCTATGCATTGCAACTGGAGAAACTAGATCGTCCATTAAGACATATTAAAGCAAATGCTTTTATATGGGTTCAGATCGCTCCCCAGCTTTTTGGAGAACGGTTTCTGGTAAGATGAAAAAATTATTGGGCCTCAAAGCAGTTGCAGCTGAAAATGATAAGAATGGTTGCTTCTTTAGCAAATGATCCTTAGCCCATTTCTCACATGTGTTTGAGCAAGGGGAGGAATGAAGGAGCCATACCATGGAAAGCTAATAGGTTGCATTGAAATGCATTTGCAAGGGGAGGGAAAAAAAGTCTTTAAAGAAATTTAAGAATGGATGGAGCCTCAATTTAAAACTCAATTTTTCACTATGAAAAGAGAAAGAATTTCTAGGCAGCAACTGCGCAAGCAGCTACATCTTGTTTACTTTCTCTGGGTCAGCGTGCATAGCCACAAAATAGCATCTTGGGTACCAGAATGTAAATATTCAAAATCCTACACATAAGGATATATCCTCTCTACTTAAGCGAAACTGGGTTTTGTTTTGTTTTTTTAATGGAACACAGAGTAATTTTCCAGGGTAAAACAAAAGAAAACAAAATCAAGCAAAAAAAGAATCTAACAAGCTCACACTGTGTTTATGCTTGGGGTTTTGTTTTGTTTTTTTGTTCATGTCTGTTTCCATGTACACATTCACAAACTCTGCAGTCTAAATGAGTTTGCTAAGAATCACCTTAGCAATGCTATTCTGTCGGTATGTTACACAGGTTCTAAAGTATTTTGAAAAACTTGAATACATTTTTGAGGTACATAGTTGCTTCTTCAATAGGAATTGAGTGTTTTTGTGTGTCAGTAACGGGTTGCTCCCGTTTTGGACTGGTTACACAATCCAGTAGCGCTGACCAGATGACATCACCGAACTGGTTCTTACCATTTGCGAGCTGGGCCCTCCCACGTGGCTGGAGCAATTTTTACATCTTTTTTTTTCAGCTGCTGAATCCGCGTGGCAGAGCTCATTGCTGCACCTCGCGTCTCCCAAACTGTTGTGAGCATGCACAGTAGATTGCAGACCAGCATGTGCTCTACTGCGCATACACAGATGGGATGTTTGCCATGCTGGTCTGTGCTTTGCTGCACATGTGCGGAGGGCACAAAGCTTGATTTGCACGCGTGAGAAGAGAACTGGTAGTAAAGATAAGTGGAACCCACCCCTGGTGTGTCTGTGTGTCTCTGTGTGTAGAAGAGGCATAGTAGAAAAGTCTATTATTTATTATATAAATGCTCACAAAGCAACTACCAACCAGGTTTCCTTGAACAGTAGTGCTGAAAGGCGATTTTTGCTATCCCAAAAATGGTTAACACAAATGAGTGTGTGTATTCTAGAGACTTTAATGGAACTTTTGTAAAGAAGTGGAAAAGAATGATACAAAGGAAAACAATGATAGAAATATATGTTTGATAAAAGGTAAAAGTGTTATTAGAAGAAGTGGATTTTACTTTGATTTTTGTTTATATTCAAAACTGTCGGAGTAAAGAAGTCTGGACGGAAGCCCATTAGAACGTTTAATATGAGTGCTTTATTATATAGTGTGAAGGTATTGATATATTTGTATGCATAGATAAGTAAAGTTGTTGTAACAAGGAAATCTGAAAAATAACAGAATATTGTACAATATACTGTATTATATTAATGATATAGACACTTATCGCCTTGAATTACAGGCTGCTGAACCAAAAAGGTTTTATACCCCTTTAACTTTACCCTGATATATTTGAAAAAAACCAATAAAATATATATTTTTTAAAAAAGGAGTGCAAAAGTCAGATTGTGGATAGATAGTATACTATAGATAGTATAGACGACTTACAAAAATTCATTTAGGAACTTTTCAAAGTTCCAACAGCACTGAAAAAAATTATGACTTATGACCCTTTCTCACATTGATGACTGTTACCGCATCCCCATGGTCACCTGATTTACATTCAGATGCTTGACAACTGGTACATATTTAGGACGATTGCAGGGTCCCAGGCTCATACGCTCATCTTTTGTGACCTTTTGATGACCAAAGTCCATGGGGAAACCAGATTCACTTAACAACCGTGTCGCTAATTGAAGAAAACGGCACTGATTCACTTCACAAACATGGCGGGAAAAGTTGTAACATGGGGCTACGCTCGCTTAACAAATGTCTCACTCAGCAACATAAAATTCGGGGCTCAGTTGTGGTCGTATGTCGAGGACTTATGTGCACTGATTGTTTTTTAAGAGGTAGGCTGAATCTTGTTCACTGTTTGTAAGCAAAGATGGTGGGGTAACAGGTTGATTGTCTCCCTGAGAGTCCTATTGACTAATCGTGTGGCTGGTTTCTCTGCTGGGAGAAGAACGGGACATATTTGAAAGCTCTGTGGTCTGGGTGATCCTGTATTATTTTAGAAAGCCAAGTGCACCTGTGCGTATGACTCTCTGTGTGAATGTGTGCGTATCTGTTTGCTGCCAGAAATGTAAGTGATTCAGGTTAAATTCCTAGCCAGTGGGCAAATCGCCTCACTAATGACATTGAATTCTGTATCCTTTCCCACTTGGCAAGGGAAAACTGTAAGCTAACACATATGTCTGTGACCCTGGCTCCTCACCTCTGTTTCCATTGCCCATGCAGTCGTATAATTGCATCTGCACTGATTAAATTAGGCTTAGCAGCCAGTGAAGCTGAAAAAGCATTTAATGACAAACAGAGGTTGTGCACCTTCTGGGGCCTTCTGTGATTCTGCAGGCTTCCCCCCCCCCCTCAAATACTATTTGGAGAATGACTCGATCTCTTCTTTTTCCCACCCTTTTTTAACCACAAGTCAAGGCTACACAAGAGCTGAACATGTCATCATAGTTTTTGCTAGCTGTGACTCCTTCTTCAGGTGATTTTGATGTAACTAAATAATAGCAATGCTCTTTGGTTTGGTTCTGCAACCCAACAAGGCAGTCACAGACTTCAGAGGATAATTAGAACTGCAGAAAAAAACAATTTCTACCAACCTGCCTTCCATTGAGGACCTGTATACTGCATGAGTCAAAAAGAGGGCTGTGAAAATAGTTACAGACCTCTCGCATCCTGGACATAAACTGTTTCAACTCCTATCCTGAAAATAGAGCACTGAACACCAGAACAATTAGACACAACAGATTTTTTCCCGAAAACCATCACTCTGCTAAACAAATAATTCCCTCAACATTGTCAAACTAAGTTACTAAGTCTGCATTACTATTAATCTTCTCATCGTTCCCATCACCCATCTCCTTCCACTTATGAATGTAGGACTAACATTCTTGCTTGTATCCTTACAATTTATATTGACTGTTTTCTAACATGATTTGATTGCTTATCTGTACCCTATGACTATCATTAAGTGTTGTAACCTTATGATTCTTGATGAATGTATCTTTTCTTTTATGTACACTGAGAGCATATGTACCAAGACAAATTCCATGTGTGTCCAATCACACTTGGCCAATAAAAAATTATATCCTGTTCTATTCTATTTAGAGATCATGGGGTATATTGACTGATTCACATGTTAATAGTTTGCCTCTTTCACTACTTCAGACCAAATTCATTTTTTTGTAGTTGTGGGGTTTTTTTTAAATATACTACGGCACATTCCCCTTTGCACATCTTTATACTTTAGGATTTTTGGACACACATATCTACATTGTTTTGCAACTACTTAGAGTTACATATTGCCAATCAAAATGTGATTAAATGCAGATTATGACACAAGCGTTTTAGTAATGAACAGATTTGAATGTGATTTAATTTGATGTATTTATCTCCATGAATTAATGTTTAAAAAGAGAGAAAGAAAGATCTCCCAGGCTATGTTTCCATCTAATCACAGCACAAAAACACCCTGACAACATCTTTTTCTCTGTGTTTTGCCCTGGTGTTGCAGTAGTGTTTCTCCATTTAAACTGGCACTATCCAAGAGCAATCTCAAAGGGGACTAAAACTATTGATTTTTGTCATCTAGGAGAGAAATCATGTACCTGGCAATGGCTGAGAATACTCTTTATTCCATTCATTCATTCATTAATCAAATATGTACCCCTCCTCCATCAGACAATTCTCAGAAGCTCATGCGCTAGGGATATACAATACAAGCATGAAAATTTAAGACAAATAAAACTCACCTGCACCACAGGTCATTGGTCTCAAAAGCCCTCCAGCAAAACCTCTGCCTTCATCATTATTATTATTTTATATCATAAGGCAGGCAATACAAGCAATTGAGGCATAATAGGGATTGTCAATAGGGCATTAAATGTAATACCACATATCATTTTTACTAAACCAAGAATACTTGGAAAGCCCTGTAACTGGGAAAAGACCTCGCATATCTTATAAAATATTAAGTTTGTTTGTTTGTTTGTTCCTTGTTTATAATTTATATTTCTTAACCACCCATCTTCCTGCTGAATCTGCTCAGTGTTCTCTTGGCAAACAATTCAGCCCATTGTTAGAATGTTCAGTCAACAAACCATTTCTACAGCACTTTACCTCTTTGGCTAGCAAACTGTGTTCAGCAGAACTCACCCATTGGTGCCAGTGATGAATTTCCATTAGGGCAAAGCAACCGTTTGGACTTTATGTACTCGCAAAACCTATTGGATTCAAATGAGTCGGAGAGTTTTTGTTGGGAATTCAGACCAGGGCACAGTATAGTGTTGAGAGGAGCTTTTCACATCACTGATACCATCTGCCTACTCAGTGCTGGATTCCAAATGAAATATCCCCAACTGTTGGGAGGTAGCTTCTGCCTGAACCCATTAGCAAAAGGAAACTCACCATGTCGCTCTCTAGGAAATGAAGTATCCTATCAAAGTAATCTCACCCTTAGAAAGTTCCTTTTAGGAAGTTGGGAAAGTTTTCCTTCTTGTAACTTGTCTTGGTGTTCAGCAGTTTGGAACAAATCCTAGCTCTTTTCTGCGTGCCACGAACTCTTAGAAGACTACACCATTTGATACATTTCCCACAAAACTGAATGTTGAATTATCACTACTACACATCCATGCATGCATCCATGCATCCATCCATCCATGCATCCATCCATGCATCCATCCATCCATCCATCCATCCATCCATCCATCCATCCATCCATCCATCCATCCATCCATCCATCC
>JANHFP010000577.1:35312-46085 GCA_032468135.1 Calamaria suluensis | reverse complement strand
AAGGGGGCAGCAATCATAGTTCCTAATTAGGCCCTCTGGGAAAATTAATTGTCCACCCCAATGTATTTTTTTAAAAAAAAATAAATACAACTGTCAAACTTGTGTGGAAACTGGCTGTCTTTCCACTTGCCTACTTATTGATTTGTGTCTGTGTGTGAGAGAGAGACCTCAGTCAATACTGAACCAAATGTATGTAAAGCAAACAGTAGGGAAAGTACAAGGTATTCTCTATTACTGTGGAGTAGCTGAGTCTCCACTGTCCTATTTAACTGTATCTAAAGCAGACCTGGGCAGTTTACAGCCTACGAACCACGTCCAGTATTTCAGTTGCACCAGCAGCAAGGGTTTTTTTTTTGGGGGGGGGGCAGTGGTGGTTGTGGAATGACAGGCCAATACCATGTTTTCCCCAAAATAAGACCCTATCTTATTTTTTTAAAAAAACCCTCTGAAATAAGTGCTTGGCTTTATTGCCATGTACTTAAAAGCCTGATTGGCCTTATTATCAGGGGATGTCTTATTTTGGGGAAAACAGGGTAGCAGTGGTGGGGCAGTAGTGGCTGTCTTCCACAACAGTCTCAGTTTCTCATGGGAATTTTCCCTTGGGAAAATTAATTGTCCACCCATGATCTAAAGACATGAAGCTTTCTCGTGCCTTAAAATCAGTACCACACCATTCACTTTCCTTAAAGCAGGGGTCAGCAGACTGTGGCTCTGGAGCCACATGTGGCTCTTTCACCCCTCTCCTGCAGCTCCCTCTCACTCAAAATATCTGTCAGAATCACCAATGTGTGACACCTGCCAGCACACAATTTATTGAGCTTTTTAACCCCCGGTAGGCCAACTATGCATAAATCCAAGGAAATAAAAGTTTCAGAAGAAGATGTAATGTTTGATTCAACTACATATGCTAGTTATGTGGCCACTCAGGAAATAGTCTGACATGGGAAGGGTTTTTGTGGCTCCTGGTGTTTTCTTTTCTGTGGGAAACAGGTCCAAATGACTCTTTGAGTGTTTAAGATTGCCGACCCTTGTCTTAAAGGTTTACTTTTTTATATTTTCAGGGTTGCCGAGATGATTATTAAGTGCTGGAGCAAGACTAATATGGGCCCCCACACCTACACATGGACAAATAAATCAGTAATGTCATAACTGTACATTTATTAATTACAGTCACACATACTTGTAAATATATTAAAAAGAGGACAGGTACTTCTGTTTCGTTTGTTTTGCATGTGTTGCCAAATTGAAAAAGCGTTTGTCGTCCCTTTTTTATTAATCTCATCCCGCTTCTGTTTTTTCCTAGGTTTTTTTTTTTTTGAGCTCCAGATTTTTGAGATGACATTTCGTAACCATTCATAAACTGAAATGAAATATAGAATGCAAACTGAACTTGCAAACTTAAATAAGTAAGTAATGAAATTAAAATTCAATGAATTACATAAATAACTGTTCACTGAATTTCAGATGAACAAAGGTTATGTCAAACAAGGCTGCAAGGCACTTTTGCTACACATAGAAAGTAGGAAACATATATCCAATATTGTTTCCTTTTTAAAAATTCGGTTTTGGAATATTGTTTTAAGAAAATCCTTCTTTTTATTGAATACAAAAAGTACATAAAAGAAACAATGAAAAACATACAAAACAAACTACATATAACAAAAACAGCAAACTAACTACATGTTACAATAACATGTAATTTCTAATTTTATCTTGTCCAATTTTCCAGTAGTTTTAGTTTTAATCTTCTATTTGTATTAAGTTATAAATATTTACATAAAAAAAGAAATTCATTGGTATAAATTCAAATGGTATAATTGGCTAGGGAAAAATAAATTAAATAATCAAAAGAAAAAGGGAGAATCAGCAAGTTAATTGATGATGAATGAGAAAATATAATTATACAATTAAAAAATCCCCTTCATGGGCCACCTTCAAGCTCCATAGGCCCGGGAACAATGCACTTCACCCTGCTCTCCTCTGGCCTGAATATTTTGACAACAAAAGCTGGAATAGGGTGAAAAGGGTGATAATACCGAAAAGTTAACACAGGAATGCCTGGAAATTAGATGCAGCAGAGAAGGGACAAGATGGAAAAGAGGCATCACTCAATGACAGAATAAATGTTTCTCATGTAGAAGGTCTCAGATTCAATCCTCAGTTATTTTGGATAGGGCTAACAAGACCTCTCTCCCTCCATTTTTTTAGTCAATATGAGCAAGAAGGATCTATGATCTGACATTGTTTCTTATTGAGTGATTCAACTCAAATCATTGAATTGGGTATCCCAATTCAACTCAAATCACCCAGCAGTGGGTTTCTAAGATTTTTACCACCAGTTTGCTGCCTGCGCACCTTCCACACATACATACCACCTTCCATGCATGTACTTTGCTCACTCATACAACATTCTTTGCTCACTCATGCAACCTTCTATGCATGCACTTTGCTCACTCATGCAACCTTCCATGCATGCACTTTGCTCACTCATACAACATTCCTTGCTCACTCATGCAACCTTCCATGCATTTACTTTGCTCACTCATGCAACCTTCCATGCATGTATTGCTCACTCATGCAACCTTCCATGCATGTACTTTGCTCACTCATGTAATCTTCCATGTGTTTACTTTGCTCACTCATGCAACCTTCCAAGCGTGCACTTTGCTCACTCATGCAACCTTCCATGCATGCACTTTGCTCACTCATGCAACCTTCCATGCATGCACTTTGCTCACTCATGAAACCTTCCAAGCGTGCACTTTGCTCACTCATGCAACCTTCCAAGCGTGCACTTTGCTCACTCATACAAACTTCCATGCATGCGCCCAGCCTTGAAAATGTGCCTAAATAGGCTGTCATAGAGCATGGGCGGGCCCATCTGCAATCTTCTCTACCGGTTCTCCCGAACCTGTACAAACCAGCTGAATACCAGCTCTGGTCTTACAAGTTCATGAGTTCAAGGGTAGAACTATATTTCTGTATTTTTTAAAAAAAATCCCATTCCATTATCTTGTTCCATTGGTGATTTTATTGTCCTGCAAATGAAACTACAGTGAGTTTGTTTATGTAACAGAGATCTTGAATCTGCAGTATAGAATATTTTGCTATCCAATTAAAACAATTTAGGACTCTTCCTGAGCCTAATTATCCATCAAGCTTTCAGCATCATTGGGTCACTGACAGGCTAATGGGTATAGGCGTACCCAACAAATTACCCTTGCCAAGAGTAATTTTATTTATTTAAGATATTTCCTCCAAAACCACTTACTTAAACACTGAAACTAAGGTTGGGCTTGACCCTTAGTACCTATTGTCATGGTACTATTAAGGAAATCAAAGTTTGACCTATCATAAAAAAGGAATAGTTGAAATAGGAAAAAAAAACCATAAGGTTGCTTAGTTAGAAAGAAGAAGTGTTTTCTTTAAACATAAAAAGCTTTTGTAGGTAACGAAAATGAGTTATGAGAAAGGAAGGAGCTCATCTGTGCATGAAATAAAAATGCATTAACCTCAGGAAGATCCCCACAACTGCTAAAGCAATATTGGCATGAGGATGGGGAGGGGGGATTGTCTAGCAAGAATTATTGTGCTGGAGACATGGCTATTTCCATATGGAAACTTCACCAATGGAAGAAGCATTTCAAACAGTCTTGCATGGTACTACCCAAAGAGGAGAAATTTAACAGACAAGTGAAGAGCCAAGCAACTCTTCCTACCACTCGCAAGCAGTTCCTGTCACATACAATGACACAAGAGAAGATGACCATGTATTTCTCAGAACATATATATTGACTTATCTACACAGGTTTCCTGCCTGTGCAGGGGGTTGGACCAGAAGACCTCCAAGATACCTTCCAACTCTCCTGTTCTATTCTGTTCTGTTCTGTTCTGTTCTCTACTCTACTCTACCCTACCCTACCCTACCCTACCCTACCCTACTCTACTCTAATATGCCATGGGATGGTATAAGAAAGCCACTTGATCAATTATTAAGAACCAAGTGAGATTGCTCAGTGGAAGCACTAACAAAAGCATTTCGTGATACCTGCCATGCAAAGACAAAAGTCATTGGAGAAGACCTTGATATTGGCCAACAGAAGAAAATGTGGATACATATCATCACTGATAGCAAGGCTTGAGCTTACAAGAATTTGGAGAAGGAATTCTCACTCTCAGCATTTGTTCTGTTAAACATCACTAGATCTAATACCCCTACAAAGTATATACTGAATTGGTTTCAGATATAGCAATTGCTGGCAAGAAACTTCATGACTTTTATTGGAAATCACATACAATTCCCTCTCTAGAAGAATGACAGGTTAGGTTGTGGGAATATGCTTTAATGTCAAAAATAACATTGGAAAATGTAGATCTGCTACAGGATTTATTTTAAATTGGAATCCAGTTGTGAATTATATTTGTACACATGCACATGTTAGCCCATTTGAAATTTTGATTTTTAGTAACAGCTACAACGTATTAACTTTTGCTTCATTCACTGAATAAGGCTATAATTTTAAAACTGGATAGATTTTTTCATTAATTATCTCTCATCCTGATTTATGATTTGTTTCATACTGATCATTTCTGTTAATTACTAAATATTGACTTCCTTACAATGGCCCTGAAGTCTTAAATTAATATAATATGCATTAATATGCAGCACTAATCAAACATTATCCTGGCCTTTTTATTCAATTTAATACAGCCTGTAAATCTCCTTTGTGCTATGTTATTCTTTTTCAGCTTTTCCTCTTGGTTGGGGATACTTTTAAATATTAACTAAAATAAATAATTTATAACAATAAAAGCAGTTACTGATCATCCTAGTGAAATAATGTCCAGTAGGTGACAATGAGTTGGAAGCAACTGGACAAACAGAAATTGAAATGATGCTCATGAAATCACTGCAGGAATAACACAGCCAATTCTCTTGAGCTGTCACCAGGATTTAATGCCTCAAGATATCAGAGATCTCAAACTGGTGGCCCACAGACCGGATGCATCATTCTCTGCAGTGGCGGGTTTCAATTTTTTTTACTACCGGTTCTGTGGGTGTGGCTTGGTGGGCATGGCATGGCTTGGTGGGCGTGGCAGGGGAAGGATACTGCAAAATCTCCATTTCCTCCTGATCAGCTGGGACTTGGGAGGCATAGAGTAGATGGGGACGAGGCCAGTCAGAGGTGGTATTTACTGGTTCTGAACTACTCAAAGTTTCCACTACCGGTTCTCCAGAACTAGTCAGAACCTGCTGAAACCCACCTCTGGGTGTGATGACACCAGCAAGACAAAGGCAATCAAAGAGCGAGCTGCCTTCAATGTTCTGAAATGTCACTGAAATGTCCTTCACTGCCAGATCATGTTGCAGCTACTCCAAGATAAACACAAGGTGGAACGACTGGTATGCACTGAGCTGCATACCAGTCAGAATAAGGCCATGGTTGCCATGGGGGCCACGAACTCCCGTGTTGCTATGGACTCAATGTTACTTGGCAGCAAATTGAAAATCTCCGAGGACTAACACTCTTGGGGGTCTCCATAGGCCACCACCATAGATTGAATGCAGCAGGTCTGGCAGAGATGATGCACAGCATGGAATGCTTGGGGAAAAACAATGTTTCCAGAAGCTCATATCTTGCTATTTGCAGATCAGATTCTCTGAAAGTCCTTAATGTTTCACAGATTACAAAAGCCACTCATGCCCCTCCATTGAGCTCTCAGGTGGGCACATTTTCAAAAGAGGGACTACATTGTACATGGGCAAGTTTATTACAGACTGACCGGGCATTCAAGAGCAGCGACCAAAGTTTGAATTTGAAAATGCAAACGTTCACTTTAAATCACATAGCAAAGAGGCAAAAGGTTCAGTCAGATTTCTTTCGCAATGATTAGATTTTCTGTGATGAGTTCAGTGAATGAATTTTCCCAATAAAACATACTTTCTAGATAAACTTTCTCCAGATACCAGTACTACTACTACAATACTACTACTAGTAAGAGTGTCATATATATCACACCTACTCTGTTGGAAACTGGAAATGAAACATTTATATGACCGTATATAGAACTAATTATATGAAAAAGGAAATGGTTAATATCTAATGGAAGTCTGTTAGATTATAACACTTGTCATCCACTGATGGATAACCCTTGCCAATATGTCATTTGCATTAAAATGCTAAATTTCACCTATATAATGTATATTGTCCACTGTATTTCATTGTATGATTATGCTGCACAGAGAAAAATATACAAAGTAACTGGTTAAGATTCCATCAAAAAGCATATCTTAAAAAAATATTACATATATTTAAATTTCCAAACTCATTTTATATATTTTCCTTTCCCATAAGGTAGCTGTCAACAATAATGTTCCTGCTTAAGCGTGTAATTGCAAAAAGCATTTTGAAGAGAGACTCCAGCACAACATTATAATTTACCATGAAGCAATTCTGTTAAATTGAATCAAGATAAGGGGCTGTGGGGTTTTTTTTGAAGATCTTAATTAACATAGAAAAATGGGATGTTTTGTAATATCAATTGTTCCTTTTGTGAATATTGTAGCCATTTTATATATCTTAAGTTTTTGCTCATCACTGATTCAAGCTATTCTTCTTACGCCTTATTGTGATTTATTTGACCCCAGTGACGATTAATAGAAACAGCTACCGAGATTCTTAATTTGTATTTTCCTTTTATAATTTTTTTGTTCAACAAGCCCTTGTATTAAAGGCAAAATCTCTGTAATTCTTGTGAAGGATGCTTTGGATTATGCTTCTATAATATAGAGTGTTATGTGCAGTTTCATATGCAAATTATGAAATAATATTTTGCTCATATAGCAAATGAAAGCATGCAAGCAGTCTTAACTGATCCTGGAAGATAAGCAGAGTTAGATGAAAGTGACATGGAATCCAAGAGAAATTGGCTAGACTGGCAGGGAGGGGGGGATGGGCAACAACATTCCAGAAGATGTAAATGGTGAAACTGATGAGATATGAATCAGTGATTCCCAGGCCAGCAAAATCTATTATGCAAATAGATTTAATGCATTCAATATGTATGGCATGGATATTGCACAGATGCCTCCAAATTTCAAAGCAAATCATTTATGTATTCATCATTTATTAAACTTCTACATGAGTTACAGTACAATAAACTAAGCAGAACCCATGTAATATAGCAGTAATGGTGAACCTTTGGCACGCTTGGTGGCACACGCACAGGTGGCACACGGAGCTATATTGGTGGGCACAGGAGCATAGCTCCGCAAGCTGATTTTTGGGCCTTCTGGACCCACTGGAAGTCAGGAAACTGGCTGTTTCTCGCTTCTGGAGGGCCTCTAGGAGGGTGGGTTTCAAAGGGTGCTCTCCGCTGGCTCCAGGCCCTCTCTAGGAGTCGGGGAGGGCAAAAGTGGGCTTCCCTACCCTTCCAGAAGCCAGAAAAGGCCCGGTTGCCAACTTCCAGTCCTACCATCCCAAAAAGCAGGGGGGTGCACATGCATGAGGAGCGGGGAACATAGAATTATGGATGTGGGCATGCAGGCGATGCCCCTCCCCCTGCGCTCCCATCGCTTTTGGCACGCAATGGTAGAAAGGTTAGTCATCACTGTAATACAGAGTGCATCAGCACTGTACATCAGCACTGTATAAATGCCCACAAAACAATAAATTACAATAGCAACAATGCAGTACTACTTGCTGAAATTCTTCCAGAGTTTGACCAAGTTTTCAGAAGATCACGAGTAAGGAGGAGGCATCCTCACTTCTTCCCTCAGAGGGGAGTCACTACCATAGCCTTTCCATCCCATGGCCCAACACAGAGAGTCCCAGAAGGGCTTCACAGTAGGTGTTTGCCAGTCCAGTTCTGCTTGGAACATGCGAGTGCAAATATCTCAGGCTCCAAGCTGTACTTGGTTTTTCAATCTAAGGGACAAAAACCTTTATCTTGAATTGTAGGTAATGAATACCCAAATGAAGTTACAAACTTTATTCAGCAAAGCAAAGCAATCTTAATTTCAGAACAGAACACAGATTGGAAATATTTTACAGGCAAGACAATAAAATAAGACATGCCGATGTTCAACAGAAGAATGTCCTTTTTGCCTGGCAAGATACCTTGATCATTCTGGTTAACACATAGCACCATTTGCAGGCATCAAATCTATGCCGAAATTCATTCTAGTATGGGTTTCCCATCTTATACAGCATGCTATTGTACTTTCTAATTATTCTTATTAAGTGCACACATTGTTTATACATGTATGCACATAATAAGAGGTATGAGTAAGCGCTAGCAAAATTTTATGTGAGAGAGCAACAGCTCATCTCTCAGCCTGTTTTTACAGAGACTTTGGGGTTCAAAGGCTGTTATTCTTGAACTAGACAGAAGGAGGAGGAGGAGAAGCAACAGCAACAGCAGAGAAATGCAGACACTTGTTTTTAAACATCAAGGGAAGCTGTTATATACAGAACAGTACAATCATTCATTCAACAAACCCCATTAAGTTACTCATTTTCTCGGCATATTGTGTGAACAAGGACCACATTTGACACACTGCTTACAAATGATGAAGGGACTGTAGCCCACAAGACTCAATGCTACTATAATCTCTGATTCCAGAGTGTGATAAAACATGTTCATTTATTTGCTGCAGAGGTACAAAATGTGGTACTTGGGTTTTAGCGGCCTAGCCTGACTGCTGTTCCAGTGTGAGCCAGCCAAGGAAGTGAGCAAAGGGAGAAAAAATAGCTCACTTTAGGCCTTGGAGAGCAGCTACTCTCTCACAAGGCCTGACGATCTATTGAGATTTTGAGTCAACAGTCTAATTTGTGCCTTGAGGTAGATAGTGGTGAAGACAAAGGGTCCTGGGAAGGCACTCAATTATTGCAGGAGATCCTGCCAGTCTAACCCAAAATTGAAAGAGAAAAGAAGTAGAGTAGAAAGAAAGAGAGGAAAGTGTCATACCTTTGTTGGCATCCAACTTGGAGGTCAAGGAGGAACAGCTGGCAGAGTGCAGTGAGGAGGAGGCTGGAGCTGAGGATGAGAATGGGGAAGAGCAGGCCCAGGCTGGATCCAGTGAGCTGAGGGCTGGAGCCAGAGAAGAGAAGTTCAGAGGAGGAATTGGGAGCAGCTCCCCCACCTGATCCAAGACAGAGATGCAAGAACAAGAAAGTGCTCAAAAAAGGTATACTCAGGAGGAAGTGAGGTATGGGAAGCAGCTGAGCTAAAACCATTAAAACTAGACAGTTTGTGGTTAGCAGTGCCGGAATCAAAGGCTGAATTTGCACTTATAGCTTCTTGGTGACTTTGTCTTCCTGGGTAAGATTTCCTAAGCCAATTTTGTTTGTGTTATCTAAGAATTAGCTTTGGACTGCAGCCAATGTTCGTCTTGGCAACTATCCACTTTGTTTTTGAAAGTAAACCAACATAGAGAGAAAGAGGGTATTTGGGTTTTTGAAATAAAGACTGTTTATAAGTTCTTGCTTTTTCATTGATTGCTTCAGGCAATTGCTACTGGTTTGACCGGTGTGGTCGAACTGGTAGTAGCAACCTGCAGGTGGGTTTCCCCCCCCGCAATCCTGTCCTATATTGCTTTGTTTTTTACACTGCACAAATATGTGGACAATGCGCGAGAGCTAATTGCAGCGTTTGATGTTGCATGCATGTGCGGACAGTGTGTGCACATGAATTGCCTTGTTTTATGACACCTGCAGATGGTCACATTTCCGGTGCTGGACGAGCCATTTGCTACAGTATATGAATCCCCACCTCTGGCGTACAGATCAGGTGCTGGTTCCTGGTTGGGACGGGAAGAGTGGCTTTCCCAAAAGAAGGGAAGTAAGGACTTGGAGAGGTGAGCGAGCTCTGTGAATTTAAAAATCCACTTTTGTAAAATGATTTAGAAGTATATAGTACACTATGTGGAGTAGGAGTATGTAGAGTGAGAAACTAGCAAAACCTGCCACCTGGAGGATTAGCTCTGGCACTGCATCTTCACTATAATTTATAAATTTCTGTCCTGGGGAATTTTTTTATTTTTTTTTTTAAAACCAAAGTGTAAAAAAATTGCTCCCAAAAGATAGAAGGTGAAGGAAATGCAAAATAAAATAAAATTTATATGAAAGATACATTATTTATCTGACACTGTAATCTTGCATTCCGATGGCAGGTTTAATTATATAGAGAACTAAATGTAATCCAACACTGGATTAGGTTGCGTAAGCACAATGTGATATCCATCAGTTTAATAAACACACCTTACTTTCCCCAGGAACTGTCCCCCAAATCTTTACATAAAACAAGGAAAATGGAGTGGGAGGGAAAGAGAGCCATTGTGCAATTAGGACCATTTGAAATATGGGAGACTTGGTTATGCATAGGATCACAGACAACAAAATCAAGAAGCCATGCAGATTGTTACATATACAGGCCTGAAATGCAAACAGTTATCCATAAAAAAAACAAATTTCGGGGCCAGAAACTATGATTTCCTTCACAAAATTAAAACTACAGCTATTGGAAAAAAGCTAGAGAACAAAAAGTGTCTTCCAATCATGGATGAAATGGTCCCTGTTCGGACCAGTTTGGCCGATCCAGTAGCAATGGCAGTGGGTGGTTTGGAGAACCGGTAGCAAAACTTCCTGGTCCTGCCCCCTCTTCCCATTCGTCAGAGTGTTTTTTTGCCTTTTAAAAGCATTTTTTACTACCTAAGTATTTGGAATAAGTAGTAAAAAAATGCTTTTAAAAGGCAAAAAAAAAAAAAAAACA